>APFE030421603.1:136646-151258 GCA_000404065.3 Pinus taeda
ATATTATTCCCAGATACGATGCAAACATAAGTTATATAAACTGTCTTAGACAATCATTCAAAATCACTCATATTTTCTTGCACACCACCAGAATTCACATCTTCAGATGATTGTTTGGATGTAGATGAAGATGTTCCATATTCTTCTCTTTCATCAACTAGTGCCCCATTTGAGTCGACATGCGTGCCCACCATTTCATGTTTCAAAATTATTCTGGATCTATGACTGGTTTCAACAAACTCCCATCTCAACATTGTTCCTTCTGGTAACAACCTCTTCAAAATCTCTATCATCTTGAAGCAAAGAGTTCCTCTCTTTGTTAAATTAAAGTCATAAACAAGTATGTCAACATCCTATAATTTTAAGAGGTCTATGTGGAAACGTTTTATATTTGTACCCTTTATTTTTCTCCTTTCGCCATTTTTTTTTATCAACTACCATCTCTGTCTTGTACATGCCACTGAATGGGTGTGCATTTGTGGCATACCAATGTACTTCATCACCTACAACATCTTCATTTTTTGTAATGACCTTTATAACCTTCGCAACCTAGAATGGATAGCCATTGGGATCTCCATCTGCTAGCACTACGATCATGCAACCCTCAATATCTTGTACTGAACCCTTGCAAAGGTCTTTCATGGCTTCATGTTGTGCACAAGATCGTCTGGAACCAATATACATTTCTCTTTCCTCTACCCGTGAAGAACTAATAATAACTTGAGACTGTTTCTGTTCAACAATGTTTCTTTCCTCATGTTCATTTGACACATTTTGTGGCCAAATAAATGGAGTTTTCAAAGGTATATCTTCATTTTTTGTTCTTGAAATGATATCACTTTGATTATTGAAAAAAACTCCCACCAAACTGAATCAACAATATCAAAGTACTCATATGTATATCTAATACATTTTTTAATTTCTTCTAGGTAATCAAAATAATTTATATCTCTATTCTTCCTACGTGCATTATGAACTTCAACAACTAATTGTAATAACAATATATTTGATGCAAATATTGGATGATATGGAATGAACTTCAAAAATGCCAAACCTAATGACGATGCCCATTTTGTAGTAGTTGAATAATTCTTGCCCCATATTAGTGGTTTCCCATCAATATTTTTGATATGAAATTGATGTTGGAAGCTAATGTCGTTAAGTTATTCAATGCATTTCTCCTCACCATGCAATCCCAGAATAAACCTTCACATTTCAACTGTTTCTTCCAACACATCAAAAATTTGCTTTGGCATATATGATTTGTTAATACATTCAACTAATAATGGAAAGCTCCCAACTTCCTTCCTCCTCAGTGTGACTGAAAAATGACTAAACATCTGATCAATATGGTCATGAGTGTGCCCAACAACAAGGAAACCAACCTTTATCTTTTGAAAAATTCTCAATTCAACAAGCATGTTTATATATCCAAAAACAATCTGATTTTTGTTTTCATGACAAGCGTTTTCCTATTGTAGATACATAACTTCAGGAAGATTACCAGATGAATGCGAAAGCACATCATGAATTATGGTTATTGTCAGATTTGCATCATTATGAATATTTGGAGCTGTGAAGTATACCCTTCGCAAATTTTTCCCATTGAAGACCATACAATTGACCAAGTGATATTGAATAAAATTTTCCTCGTGTAAATTTTTGGGTGGGCGAACAAAATGTTGTAGAAGTGTTTTCTTCTAGTCCATACCATCAATTATCAAACCCAAATATTTATTTGGATTATCATAACACTTATTTTGATGCTTGTACAACTTTTTATTTTCACTTGTTTGTTGTTCATGATGCTCTTGAAGTGCTTTGACAATGGAATCTACACAACATAAAGGAAAGTCATTAACAAATACGATTTCATAGTTGATGACTATACAATTTTAAAAATTAATGTTATGAATGCTTACCTCTTTTTGCCCCTTCACATTTATCCCTTTTTTTATTTAAGAGAAGACCATTTACTGCAAATCCCCATCTTTGTCTTCTTAGGAATACAAACATTGTTGAATTATTTCTTCCATATCTTCACAAAATATTGATATGTAATAAATCGACCATGTCCTTCAACACCTTCTTCATATTCTTTGTATAAGTTGTAAATTTATCATCTTGAGAAATTATCTGGAATATGTATTGTCTCTCTATTTGGCATACACTCTGTTGCGTCATGGAAAAGGTATGTTTTTTCTCCTCATTTACTTGATTAATCATATGGTTTTCATGAATTGTTTCTCGTTTTGAACATATTCTCAAAGTCGTGAAAAAAAGAATAAAGATCAATGTTGAATAAGCTACATGCTTTTAACATTAAAAGCCTAAGTTTTCGCTTGTTTATGCACATGATGACTAGATTGGACAATTGTTGTTCCTTTGGATAAGATAACAACGCCAAGAAAGGAAGATGTCGTTATTCCAGATGTGAAGGTCAAGCTAAAGATAAGAGGCAAAACATGAAATTGATGTGGAAAATTTGATTATTTAGTCAATAAATCCTCAGGATCTTCCAATCCTTAGGATGAAATCTAATTTTTCTAGTATTCCATAGAGAATGTATAACGCTACTAGATGGAAAAGAACAGTAACTTTTGTAATCATTGTTAATTTCCATCAAAATTGTGAATTCAGATTCAACCTTAAGGGTTGGAGTGATTTTGTAATTTCTTTTTGATTGTTAATGAAAAACTTGGAGTTTCACATTAAATTCGTGTATTGAGCTTCTATATTAGTTCCTTCTAGAGGCTTTGGGCCCAGTCGCTGGAATATCTACTGCTCATTTGTATTATGTTGATTACTCTTTACTGTTAAGATCTATATTGCTATTAAGATAGATTAAGTTTTATATCTCGGTTAATGCCGGTTTTATAATTCACAGTGAAGTAAGTCTTATATTTGATTGTTGTTTTCTCTCCATATATGCTTTTTTCAATTACTTCTAGCTTTGGATGCTCTTTATGATTAGCATGATTTGAGTTTGATTTCCTTTTGGAATTTAGAATATTAGGTTGATATCTTTGTTTGAAAGTAGTTTGCAATAGATTTATCTTTCCAGTTTTGAACCATGGAAATAGTTGTGTTTTGCATTTGAATTTCTAGAGTCAATGAGTTGTTGAGTAATTGTTTATTTCTGCAACGATTAGTTAGGATTTAGGATTAATTACCTACATCCCAATATTTGATTGTTATCACACCTAAAATGCACACAACCTTGAAATAGAAAGGTGAATCCTAGGTTGACATATTAATGTAGGATTAAGATTGATTTATAAAGTCATCTTAATGCAACAACATTTTGGCACCGTTGCCGGGGAGGTTGTCAGGATAACAGTTAATTTGTATCTGTGAAGAAAATTGGGTATTGAAAATAGGAGGTAAGAACCTGCGTACGTAACAAATAAAAAGCTTGTTCCTAGTGCCCGCTCTCAATAGATACACAAAGGTTGTGTAGGTATGAATGAATAGGAGAAGAAATACACTAGTAGATCAAAAATCAGTACCAAAAACCACCAAAGCCCAGGGGTTTCTGACCCTTGGGAGACTAACCTTTATAGATGAAATGATTTAGAGAGTTGAATCTCGGGCATTAGTAGGGCACCGTACAATATCTGGAAGGGGCCCTACTTTGGTGCCTCAAGTAGCAGAATCACCAACTGTAGCTTACGTCGAGATCCATAGCAAAACTTAAGGATCTGAGTAGAGTTTCCAAAATACAAATAATCTACACTCTAATCCTTCATAAGAGGGAAAGTTGTGTAATTTTAAAGAAGGAGAGGGAGAAACTAGTGGAGCTATTAAAGCAAACCCACAACCATCTGAATTAGGATATCCTGTGACCCTAGCTAAAAAGGAAGTACCTAATATCCTAGATCTAAGTAGTGCAGTAAATCCCATTCGAATTTTGAATACTCCATCCACCCAGATAACACCTCCTAACTAAGAAATCCCGGAACATTATAGGAACATCTTTGATCAAATGGAAAATTAACCACCTCAAGGTCAGAACTTGGCATTGGAATACCCTATCATCAACTCAATAGCCAATGCCTCGATGAAGGCCATTCCTTTACAAAATATCCCAACCTTTCACGGGATGACCTCAGAGGATTCTGATGCTTTTATATTTGAGTTCGATGTCTTGTGTAGAGGTTATGACTACACCATTGATCCTAAGAAATTGAAGCTATTCCCCTCTACCTTAAAGGGAGAAATGTTGCAATGCTTTATTAGTTTGGGTGGAAGTACCATCATAACTCCTTGGATGACATGAAGAAAAAAATTTTCACCAAGTACCAGGATTACTATAGGACTAGGGATCCAAAGGATGAAATCTTCAAAATGTTTGTGAAGGACAATGAAACTTTAGAAGAATATTTTGAATGGTTTCATTATAATTTGTAGAGATCCCCCCATGCCACATTACCAAAAGAAGTCTTGAAAGCCATTTTGATAGAGGGAATGAGAGAAGAATGGGTAGACACTTTAAATTTAATTGGTAAAGGTGACATTTATCGAGAGTAATATGACAAAATTGTTTGATTGTGTATCAGGTGTTCGTAGGGAAATACACACATCAGACTAGGAGGGCGAGATTCCATGACTAGAGGAAGCAAACCTCCTAGTAGAGGCGTGACGAGAACAGAGATTGACAACCTCCTGAACAATTTCAAGACAGATATCTTGGACACACTGACTACATAGTTAGATGACTTATATGCTAGACAAAGACAAGCTGAGGCAAAACGAATGCTAGCCATATTCTGTACATGCTGCCAAAAGAAAAATGTCAAAGAGAATGTCCTTTGGACATGATTTAGATGTGCTCTATATGCACCAAGTACCATGCAACAGATCAATTTCCATCGCTTCTCGGATTAAAAGCAATGTTTAAAGAAGTTGAGGAAGGTATAGAGTTGACATACTTAATGGCTTAATGTCAACAATGGAAATCACAACCCTCAAGTATGCCACAAGACCCTTCTTTGTTCTTTCCTACGGAATATAATCAACATCAAAATCCTGGAACAACATGGCAAGGTCAATCACCCTTCTTTGCATGGAAATCCCAATAGTATTCCATGTCACCCTAACCAAACTAACCCTTTCCAGGAGCTGGATGGGAGAATTCACAATTCTCAGCCCCCATTTGAAAAAATTAAGCTAGTAAACCTTACCCTTCATATTGGGCTGCTTCCACCTCGAAGAACTTGAATTGGTCTCAAAACTAGCAGCGCCCTATGGGGATGACCAATCTGCGCATGGGGATGGACTCTCAACCTCATACCACATTTCTAGGTCCATTCCAAAACCCCCAGCCTTCAGTAGCCCCCAAATTTCTAGCTCAAGGAAATCTAAATCCTAGTAATAGACTAGTTCAATATGTACAGATTCTCGAGAATTCGAATAATGAAATAGAACCAGTAGAATGCAATAAGCTTTGACTAAGGTCAGGGTGCATTATTACTAAAGAAGAAAATAAATATACTGAAAACGAAAAACAACTCGCAATAAATCCTTCGATTGTGATTACCATAGAAATAAAACAGGGAGAAGACACTTTCATGCAGTATAATCCCAATAAAATTATAATTTCTTCTTCCCCATCCCCTGAGTGACTAGCGATAGCTGAACCTCCTGTCTATCCTGATTTTGATATTTTAGGGGAATTGAAAAATTTGTGTATAAATATTCCACTCCTCCAGGCCATATAAGACATCCTGATTTATGCAAAGACAATTAAGGAATTATGTGGGAAGAATCCTAGGAGGAAATTAAAAAATCCACCAACAACATGTGGTAGGAACTATATCTGACCTTCTTTTGGGTAAACAAGCACCAATTAAATATGAAGACCTAGGATATCCTATAGTAACAACTCAGATACAAGGTTGCACCTTTCCAAACACACTACTAGATCTTGGGGCAACCATTAATCTTCTAATTGTTGAACCTACAAGGTTATGGGAATTATAGCTTTAGAACCCACCTCAACCTTATTAGAACTTTATGACATATTAGTAATTAGACCTAAAGGAACCTTAGAGGATGTGATTGTCTCTTTAGACTCCTGGGAATATTCCATGGATTTTCTTGTCATCAACCCAAGAAGTAGGCTAGATGGACATCCTTTGATATTGGGTCAACCTTGGTTAGCAACAACAGATGCTTATATAGAATGTTGTGCAGGTAGCATGAATACCACTCAAGGAAATACTCTGAAGAATCTTGTTTTGTATCCCCCTGCTAAACCAAGTCTGCCTATTGTCAATACTTAGTTACACCCACCTAGATACTTGGAAGAAAACATACACGCTCCTCTCACACTGGAAGAACCTCTTGAATTTAAGAATCAAATGAAAGATGATGTGATTAACAACTTCATTAATAGATTAGTTTCTGTTTGGTAAAATTAGAGTGTCCTAAATTGCTACATTAATTTTTTCAATCCAGGATTCGTAAGCTAACGAAGTGTGGTGCACTATATGTGCAAGATAACCTATCTCTTACTTTTTTGTCATTTTTGGTTTTTTATTTTGTTTTGGGTTTATCTTTGTTGATTTCCTAATGTGAGATGGAAATTCTAAAAGACAAATATGGATATAAATGTTCAAGGCAATGATATCCTTTATAATGATTTCCAAAACTTCAAACTTAAAAAGGGTTTAAAACATGCAATGATAAAATTAATTCCTAAAAGAAAATGAAAATGTGCCACTATACTAGTCAAACAAACAACGAACTATTGATCATGAAACCATTATCCCTGCTGCTACTGTCTAAATACAAAAGAAACTGCACCCAAAAAAATTCAAAATTGCAAATAAAGTAAAGCTAAAATCAAATTACATCAACTCATATTCTGACCCCTCGCCATTAGTCTCGCTATGGCTTTCGGAGGTAATCATAAACAACCTGTGCAATCTGATATCTAATTTGCAGAAAAGTAAACTATCATCAAATTACACACTCATACTTCAATCCCTCGCCATTATTCTCGCTATGGATTTCAGAGGTAACTGATAATGACATGAGTAATTTAATATCTAAGCCAACTAATAAAGCCAATGAACAGAACTAAAATAAACAAAACAGAGCTGGAATTAAAAACTAAGAAATATAAGTCAGCAGAAAGATAAAACTGATTCCATGTCATTAGTCATTGTAAAACTATGTGCAAAGGCTCGGGCTGCCTATTGTAATATGGAACAAATACACTGATCAGCATTAACAGTAATGGAAAGCATGTAGAATTATGGACAAAAATAAAACGTTAGTACTATAAGAAATGCAATATATACAAGTGAATGACTATGGCATAATGAACATAAAAACACAGCATGAAACTATATAGCAATAAACAAAACCTTGGCGTGTGCAGGGGCCCTCTGCACAACCTCGAGAAACAACTATCAACCACGAATTATGCTCAGAAACAGAGTCTTCTCATATATTCAGAATGTAGTCATAAGGACGAAACAATGTCACAGTAAAGTGGGCTCGTTAACAGTCAACAATACATTCAAAGAGACCAACTATGATGCGTATGGAGACGCATTATTTATAACAGAAAGCTACATAACTGATTTCCTAAAAACTGCACTGGTAGAGGACACATGAACAACAACGTCCACGGATCTAGCATCATTGCTGCCGAGATGATGCAATCTAATGAAAGCGGCTTGTTGGATTTACATCGTGGGCAGCCTACAAGTGTCAGTGTGCCTCCAGAAGTCTAGAAACGGTCATGGAAATCTTTCACGTGCCTGGAAACAGAGTCATGTTACTATGGGATTCTTCCATTGACCACCGCTTGACCACCGTTGACTATGGCCTCTTCTGGCGAATCTAGCTAGACCAATGGGACACGAACCATGTCCACATCATTTCCAACTTGCCCATGTGGCTCGATTTGCCTAAAGACACATGCAATATAGACTTTAGCAAAAACAGCCGCAGAAAGTGACAAGATTCCACAACTCATAAGCAAAAATCTAGTTCAAACAACAACACAAGTACATAGTCAAGAAACCACTTTAATTGCTCTTTTATAACTAATATGCATAATATTGATAGCTTAGGAGGTTCAAGTAAATGGAAAGAATCTAGAAAAAGTTGTAGGAAAGATGCAAGTTTGGGACTCAACATACCCTCAACATACCCCCACTGTGAAGGTGTTGCATGTCCCCATGCAACCAAAATTTTGACTATCCCCCCTTCAAACCATATGTTTTGAAGCTTCTGCCAGTACATCCAACCCCCTTCTTCTCTTTCTTGGTGTTGCTAACATCCTGGGCTTCTTCATCAAGCATTTGAATTTAAGATTAATCAGGGCTCTACTTATCTTCTTGCACTTTTTCTTCACTTTCTTGTTCTTTTTCTGCCATAGTCCAAGATGTAGCATGGTATTGTCATGAATGATCTTATCCAGTCTACTCTGCTCCTTTAATGCTTCATTTTCATGTTTAATATGTCTGTTTAGGACCTCTAACTCAAAAAATTCTTGTTTCAATGACTTGATTTGAGCTTCTTGTGCTGGATGAGGTATGGATGAAGAGCTTGGTTCTATGGCCTTCCTTTCCAGGGATTCTATATAATCATACATCTCCTACTGATTCGGGTCTATCTCGGGCGAAGTTTTCCTTCAGCTGACCCCAAAGTCCTGTTGAGGAGGACTGATTTCATAGTTTGGCCAAGAAGGACTCATGTCACCGTCTGGAGGACTGGTTTCAATGTTTGACTGAGCATGAGGTGGACTACAGCCAGCTAGAGATTGTTTCGGTGTTCCTCCCAAGTCAATAAAATGGGGTCCTTTTGTTTGTGTTTTCCTCCACTTTCCCTTAAGCCTGATGCTTCTTCTTAAATGCTGTGGGCTAATGCTCTCTTCCTCAATACTCTGTTTTCCTTTTTCTTTCTCCCTGGCTGCAATTGATTGTCCTTGGAGGTGAGTTAGCCTTTCAGACAATGGCTGGTGGTCATCTTATAAAGAGGGTTTTGGTGTTTGTTAAACATCCTCTACGTTTTTCTTCTCTTTCAATTTCTTTTTCCTTTTATCCTTGGTTCTTTTCAACTTCTCTTCTTGATCAACTTCTTTGGTTTTTATAATAGGAGGGTTTTGAATTCTTATACTAGTTTCCCTTTTCCTATTTTTCCTTACTACACTTCTCTCAGGCACTTCAGGTGGATATTGAAAATAATTTCTCACTAAAAACCGTTCCTAGGTATCCCTTTTTTTCCTCAATTGGTCTTCAATTAAAATCTTTACTAGCCCATGATGATATAAGTGGGGGTCTATATCCTCTATATTCTTTCAGACTGTTGTAGCCATCTTTTTCAAGCTCAGTAATAAAAAGTAAAGTAGATTTAGGGTTTAATTCTCTAAGAAGTTCATCAACAATCGAGTATGATACATATACATTGCTCGAAAATGACCATCACACGTAATGAACTTTTGAATAACCAATAGTAAACTGTCCCATTTCTCTTCTAAGGCATGAACATGAATTCCTCTTTTGAATATAGTCACATTCATACCTAGGTTACGTAGGATCACTCTCCAAGCTTCCTCGTCAATGCTCTTGTTCTTGAACCAGTGTTCACCTTCTTGAGGGAGTTCTGTAGCAGCTACTATGGATGATTCTGTAACTGTAAACTTGAGGTCCCCAATTTCCACCTCCAGGCAATTGAAAGACCTCGCAAAAACTTTTGTAATCTCCTTATTGTAGCTTTTAAACTTTTGAATAAACCAAAGCCATTTTGCCTTTTTCAATATGTTCTTGACTTGCGGGTATCCTTCCATAAATTTGGGTCCCTCTAGTTCTGCCCTAAAAAACCGACCCATTCTTTCCTTATGTTCTATAATTTGTCTGTGTGAGAAGGGTTTAGCGGAGCTGAGATGGCTAGACTAGTGGGAATGAACAAGGTTTATGGAGAAAACCGGTGGCTGCAAGAAGAAAACAGAGGACAGGCAGTCGAGGTGAATTCAAGGAATAGAGCGGAGTCTTATGTGAACGAGGTGGTAATGTAGCCATGGCTTCAATAAAACAGTAGGGGAGTGATGGTAGACTTTTTAAAATGGATGGCTGTGTAGTAGACATAAGCTCATTAATGAAATGTCCGTGGAATCTATGCGGTGGAGGAGAACCGTAATCAAATCAACCACGTCTCATAATTACAGGTGGAGTGTGAAAATGAATCCAAACTTGAGTTAGATCTGAGAATTAATCATGAGGCCGTTGGAAAAATAAATGTATGATTTGTGGAGGAATTTCATGGAATGAAATGGTTATGGAGGCTATCATGCTAATCATTGCATATAGTTGAGCTTGTGATTTAATAACTATGCAAAAAAGTGTTTTGAATTCCATTTGAAATAAATTTTTTGCTTATACCTTGGAATGTTTGCCACTTGTTGTCCATAACCTTTGATCGGTTGCCTTGTTGATTCCTTTAGGTGCCCCATGTCCTTGATCATACCTGCATTTTTTAATTTTATTATTTTTTCCTATCATCTAACTGCCAATGTTAAATGACAGGGTGTTGGTTGTGGAATCAGTGAGCAGCTGCGGAAACTGACTCTAGCTGCAGAAACAATCTTATAACTGAATGAGATGGATACATGATGATTGACTGACTGAAAATGGTCATAAAGCTTTTATTAGTGGAATGAAATGAATGAAATGGAGTTGAATGAAATGAAGTGGTATGGAATGGAAATGATATGGAGTGGAATGGAAATGAGAAAGAGTAGAATGAAAAATGAGAAAGAGAGAGATTTTTTTTTTTTGGAAAATATAGGGTGTTAGGAGTTCCTGATTTTCACCCTGTATTTTCTGTATAAGACTGCCAATCAGTGATTGGTTTTCAGGCTTATACATATTTTATTTTAGCTCAAAAAAGAACAAGAGATAGGCTGGTGGGGAAGAATGCTTCTTCTTCACCAGCCTTATTATAGAATTTTCTTGAA
Source organism: Pinus taeda (assembly GCA_000404065.3). Classification (NCBI taxonomy): domain Eukaryota; kingdom Viridiplantae; phylum Streptophyta; class Pinopsida; order Pinales; family Pinaceae; genus Pinus; species Pinus taeda. The sequence continues at coordinate 147,619 of APFE030421603.1, forward strand.
AGATTTTGACAAATTCCTCTTTTGAGAGCGGCTTATGATAGATCTTTAATCGATGGCCATTCACAATAAGAGGGGTTTTATGCTCATCAATGGTTTTGATTCTTACTACTCCATTGCTAAAGACTTTGTCAATCTCATATGGCCCAAGCCAATGAGTCTGAAATTTCCCTTTGAAGTATTTAAACTTGGAATCAAATAGAAATGCCCAGTCTCCTTCTTGAAACTTTTTCTCTTTGATGTATTTATCATGCCACTTAGCTCTTTGATATTGAACTAGATCAATTCTTAGGATTGCTTCTTGTCTGATCTCATCTAGCTCATTCAACTGCTCCATTCTATGCTTTTGGGCTTCTGATAGATCCATCCCCAACTGAACCGCCATCTTGAAGGTTTTGACTTGGAACTCAATGGGAAACGGGACTTCTTTCCCATAAACAAGTTCATATGGAGAATGTCCTGTTGTATTTATCCATGTAGTTCTGTAGGCCCACAAGGCTTTGGGAAGCCTTTCTACCCAATCTCTTCTGTGTAGATGAACAGTTTTGGTGATGATACTTTCGAGAGCTTTGTTTGTAGACTCCACTTGACCATTTGCTTGTGGATGGTAAGGAGTAGATCTTCTGTGCTTGATTTTGTATTCTTCCATCATCTTCTCCACCAATTTAGATGTGAATTGACTTCCCTGATCTATCACAATTTCTCTTGGAACACCAAAGTGAGTAAAAATATCCTCATAAAGAAAATTAACAACTGAATTTTTAGTAATAGAAACTAACGCTTTGGCTTCTACCCATTTAGTGACATAATCAGTACATACCAATATATACCTCTTTTTCTTAGATGGCGGATTAATAGGTCCAATGAAATCTAAAGCCCATTTTTCAAAGGGTTCGATGAGTACCTGTGGTTTCAATGGCATTTCATTTGAAAGGGTAGGTTTCCCTACTCTTTGGCAGCTATCGCACATTTTGACATATTGTTTTGCATATTTAAAGAGGTAAGGCCAAAAATATCCCAAAGAGAGGATTTTATAGGTCGTCCTTTTTTCAGCAAAGTGTCTACCACATGGTTCATCATGACATGCCTTGAGGATGTCAGGCATTTCATCTTCCCTAACACATCTCCTGATCACACGATCTGGCCCTGTTCTAAACAATTCGTTAGAAATCCATGAATATCTTGAACTCTCCTGAATAATCTTTCTTCTTTCACTAGGAAATAGATGTGGAGGTAGTTTCCCTGTAACCCAATAGTTAGCAATATCTGCATACCAAGGGGTCTTAGTAGTTACTTCAAGTAAATATTCATCAGGAAACTTATCCTCTACAGGGGAATCTTCTTTAGTATTCTGAATCCTAGACAAGAAATCAGCTACTGTATTTTGTTTCCCTGGTCTATCCAACACAGTAATATTGAATTCCTGTAAAAGTAGGAGCCATCTTGTAACTTTGCCATTAGTAACAGGGTTTTTCATTAGATATCTAATCGCAGAATGATCAGTATGAATAAAAGTTTCATAGCCTATTATATAATGTCTAAACTTACGGATTGCATGAACAATAGCTAAGAACTCCTTTTCAATTACAGTATAGTTCAACTCAGTGGGAGTCAAATTTTTACTGGTATAGTGAATGGCATAGGGGACTAAATCTTTTTGACCCAACACAACTCCTAGAGCTGTATCTGAAACATCTATAGAAATATGGAAAGGGAGTTTCCAATTTGGTCCTCTCAAGATAGGTGCTTTAGATATTCTTGTTTTCAAAGTTTCAAAGGCTAATTGACAATGAGGATCCCATTTGAATTCACAGTCTTTAGTAAGCAGTTTGAAGAGTGAAGATGCTATTTTAGTGAAGTTTTCTATAAATCTTCTATAGTATCCAGTAAATCCTAGAAAACTTCTAACATCTCTTTGACAATTTGGAATAGGCAACTTGGAGATGACTTCAACTTTTGATCTATCAACTTTAATCCCATCTCTTCAAATGTGATGTCCTAAAACAATACCTTCAGTAAACATCATAAAGCATTTTTCATGGCTTAATGAAAGGTTTGTTTCTTTACATCGTACAAGTACTTTTTCCAAATTTTCTAATGCTTCTTCAAACGAGTCACCATAAACTGTAAAGTCATCCATATAAACCTCTACACAATCATGAATTAGATCAGAAAAAATTCCTAGTACTGCTCTTTGGAATGTTACGGGTGCATTACATAACCCAAAAGGAAGCACTCGATAGGAAAAAGTTCCCTGTGGATAGGTAAATTTGGTCTTATCTTGATCCTCAAGTGCTACCTGAATTTTATTATAACCACTAAAACCATCCAGAAATGAAAAGTACTTTTTGCTTGCTAATGTATCTAATACTTGTTCGATAAAAGGCAAAGGGAAGTGATCCTTCAAAGTTGCTTTATTCAATTCCCTGTAATCAATGCATACCCTCCATTTACCATTCTTTTTAGGTACTATAACCAAAGGAGAAACCCATTTGCTATCTGAAATTGGATAAATGAAGTTTACATTGAGTAGTTTTTGGAGCTCTTCTTTCACTATCTCCCTAAAATTTGGATCATCCCTCTCAGGTTGTCTGTTGTCTATGTTTTCCCAATATAGATATGATGGATGCAAGTTTAGGATCAATACCTTCATCAGTAACTCCCATGTAAAGGCAGTGAATTTATTTGCAAAATTTTAGTTATTCCTCCCGTTATGACTTTCCAAATTTGTTGATATTAAATTTTTACCTGGAAAAATCTCAATGGTAGAACTACCGAACTCTTCCATAGAGTAAAGAGACATTTGTCTTGATGATAAATATTCAATGTCAGATTCCAACTGAAATTGTGTGGGGTCATATTCTAAAGATGTCTCATAATTTTCTAATGTGTTCAGAATTTGACTATCCTCATTGATTTCAGAAATCGTAAAGACAGGTTTTATAATGTCCTCATCATCGACCCATTCATTGTCTCCTACTTCTGTGATTAATTTTGCTGGAGGATACAAATTGAATTTCTTTGTTGAATTACCATTAGAAATGTACATATCCCCAGATCTACAACTAATGAAAGCATCAGTTGTGGCTAGCCACGGTCTTCCTAAGATAAGTGCGTGCCCTCCTAGATTACTCTTGGGAGTCAAAATAATGAAATCTACTGGATATTCTCAAGAATCTAAGGAGACTGAAATATCTTCTAATACACCATCTGGTTTGATTATTGATCTATCTGCAAGTTGCAAGAAAGTAGGTGTAAAGAGGAGATTAGGAAGTTTAAGCTGTTCCATAGTCTGTCTACCCATAAAGTTGATAGGAGGCCCTAGGTCAATCAAAGTGTTTGGAATTTCTATCCCATTTATATGTGTCTTGACAATTGGACTACGTGGATCTACATACTTCTGCATGGTAATTTTTCCCATCATGATATCTGCAATTTTTCCTACCAGGTGGATTCTTCTTGTATCTCTTGGTTTCCTTCCTAGTCTTTTGAGACTCAAATCCTTTATTGTTTTTGCTAGAATAGGAATCTCTCTAATGGCTTGTAGCAAGGGAATCTTGATACAGATATTTTTTAATTCATCTAGAAAATCATAGTTAGGTAACAAGATTTGTTTTTCCACCCCTTTATCAATTTGTAATCT
>APFE030421603.1:151695-173164 GCA_000404065.3 Pinus taeda
TTTGAGACTCAACTCCTTTATTGTTTTTGCTAGAATAGGAATCTCTCTAATGGCTTGTAGCAAGGGAATCTTGATACAAAAATTCTTTAATTCATCTAGAAAATCATAGTTAGGTAACAAGATTTGTTTTTCCACTCCTTTATCAATTTGTAATCTTTCAGGGAAATGAGGTGTGGATGAAGATGCAGGTTGCTCAACTATAGGAGTTGTTGGGGTTAATTTTTCTTTCTCTTTTTGAATGTTTGAGTTTTGAAGAGATGCTTCCTCAGAATCTTTATTGACTTTAAGAGAGTCCTCCTTAGAGGTATCTTTCTCTTGGACATCTATCGAAGTTTTTTCTAAAACTCTACCCGACCTGAGTTATACATCATTGAGAGGAACAATCATGTAGGTAGGAAATTGTTGTCCTTCTATAATGTAAGTATTTTGAGGATTTTTATTGTGAGGATTTGGCACTGGCTGAGAGGGTAGTTGATTTGTCTTTTGTTGAAATGGAAGCATGGGTTAAGGATTTGGATTTTGTTGAGAAGGTTGTTGTGGAGGAAATGGAAATGAAAGTTGTGGAGTTTGTTGATTTTGAAAAGATGGAGGAAATTGATAAAATTGAGCCAATATCCCATAAGGATTTTGCATCCGTTGTGCCCATGATTAATATGGATTTTGAGGTTGGGGCCAAGTTTGTTGCCAAGGATTCCAATTTGGTGGGGGTTGAAAATTCATAGGATTGTTAAACACTTGATTTTGTTGCCCCTACCAAGGTCTTCTTGCAACAAAACAGAGAGATTCTACTAAATTTGGATCTTCTTGAAAGATGGATTTGAGCCCAGGAATTGAAGGATAATCCTTGGTCTCATGATTCTCTGAGCAAATCATACATGTTTCTACAACCTTTGCATCTAGGGGACATTCCCTTAGAGCATGCTTCTTCCTACATTTCGGACAAAAGATGGCTAAAGCATCATTTTATGTTTTCTGCTTATTTTGAATTTTAAGGATGTCTAGTTGTTCACTAAGGCTCCCTAAGATATCAGTTTTGAATTCATCAAGCATATTTCCAATCTCTGCCCTACTTACTGATCCAGTTGCATATTTGTTTTCCCTGATAAGAGAAGGATCTCTAGGCCCTTTTCCCGTTTTAGATTTTCCCCTTAAGAGATGGACACACAGTTCTGCTATGTCACGAAGTGGGAGTTGAGAAATGTCTCCCTTCCCCATCATGTTTAAAATATCTATCCATTCATCTCTAATGGCTTTCAATAAAAGGGCTTTCAAAGTTTCCTCATCTAAGTTGCTCATCTTTTCTTTTTTTAAGTTGTATTGAACTCGTTCAATTAAATCCTCCAAGTTTTCATCTTCTTTTTGTACCATTTTAAATACCGTATCCTTGTGATTGGTGGGCATACAATAGTCCAGGTATCTATCCAAAAATGTTTGTTTCATATCATTCCAAGTCGTAATAGATTGGGTGACTAATCCCATGAACCATTTCAAAGCGGCTCCCTTTAATGTTGAAGGAAACAGTTTGAGTTTTTGAGAGTCTTCCATATATTCATAAGTTCAGCACACTACTTCAAACTCAAACATAAATGTTCCAGGATCCTCACTTCGCAATCCATAAAAGTTGGGGAGGACAGATGGTGATATTTTTTTCATCGTTGTGTGAGTTTTCTAAAAAACTATAGGGAATCCAAATGAGTTATCTCCTTCCCTATTTCTTCCGTTATTACCTCCACCTCCACCATTTTTGCCTCCATTATTTCCTCCTCCTCTACCTCTACCTCTACCTCTAAATCCATCTACTACTTCCTCTGTCATGATAGTTTCTTCAGAGTCCTCTGGTTCTTCTACTAATGGTGAATGAGGAGGAATTTCCCCTTCCTCTTCTTCAGGTGATTCTACTTCTTTGATTACAATATGCTCTCTTGTAGAAGTAAAGAAAGGGTCTTCTTCTAGATGAGATTTGGTAGATAGTGTAGGAGAATCCTCTAATTCAACTACTGCTTCTTGAATTCTAGGAATCTTAAGGCTAGGAGTAGATGGTGGTGAATCTTGTCTATACCTTGAAGAAGCTGGAGTTGTGAAAATCGAACTCTTGGCTCTAGCTATAAACCTTCCCCTAGAATCTCTTGCTCTATGCATGCCATTTTTTATTTTTAAGTTGGGCTAATAATTCTCTTTCTGATTTTCCAGATCACACTAGGTGCAAGAAGAGAGCATACTTCATAAATTATTGAACCAATAACTCCCTCTTCTGATCCTCCAGATCATACTAGGTGCAAGAGGAGAGCATACTTCAAGAAGTTATCAATTTTTCCCGTCTTTTTATTGTTTTTTTTTTTTTTTTAAGAAATTGGCTACCTAGTTACACTTCCCCGACAACGGTGCCAAAATGTTTGGTCAAATTAGAGTGTCCTAAAATGCTACATTAATTTTTTCAATCTGGGATTCGTAAGCTAACGAAGTGTGGCACACTATATGTGCAAGATAACCTATCTCTTACTTTTTTGTCGTTTTTGGTTTTTTATTTTGTTTTGGGTTTATCTTTGTTGATTTCCTAATGTGAGATGGAAATTCTAAAAGACAAATATGGATATAAATGTTCAAGGCAATGATGTCCTTTATAATGATTTCCAAAACTTCAAACTTAAAAAGGGTTTAAAGAATGCAATGATAAAATTAATTCCTAAAACAAAATGAAAATGTGCCACTATACTAGTCAAACAAACAGTGAACTATTGATCATGAAACCATTATCCCTGCTACTACTATCTAAATACAAAAGAAACTACACCCAAAGAAATTCAAAATTGCAAGTAAAGTAAAGCTAAAATCAAATTACATCAACTCATAATTTGACCCCTCGCCATTAGTCTCACTATGGCTTTTGGAGGTAATCATAAACAACTTGAGAAATCTGATATCTAATTTGGAAAAAAGTAAACTATCATCAAATTACACACTCATACTTCAATCCCTCACCATTAGTCTCGCTATGGCTTTCGGAGGTAACTGATAATGACATGAGTAATTTAATATCTAAGCCAACTAATAAAGCCAACGAACAGAACTAAAATAAACAAAACAGAGCTGGAATTAAAAACTAAGAAATATAAGTCAGCAGAAAGATAAAACTGATTCCATGGCATTAGTCATTGTAAAACTATGTGCAAATGCCCGGGTTGCCTACTGTAATCTGGAACAAAGACACTAATCAGCATTAACAGTAATGGAAAGCATGTATAATTATGGACAAAAATAAAATGTTAGTACTATAAGAAATGCAATATATACAAGTGAATGACTATGGCATAATGAATGTAAAAACACAGCATGAAACTATACAACAATAAACAAAACCTCGGCATTGGCAAGGGCCCTCTGCAAAACCTCAGGAAACAGCTATCAACCACGAATTATGCTTAGAAACAAAGTCTTCTCATATATTCAGAATGCAGTCGTAAGGATGAAACAATGTCACAGTACAGTGGGCTCGTTAACAGTCAACAATACATTCAAAGAGACTAACTATGATGCGTATGGAGATGCATTATTTATAACAAAAAGCTACATAATTGATTTCCTAAAAACACTGCTGATAGAGGACACGTGAACAACAACATCCACGGATCTAGCATCATGGCTACCGAGATGATGAAATCTAATGAAAGCGGCTTGTTGGATTAGCAGCCTACAGGTGTCAGCGTGCCTCAAGAAGTCTAGAAATGGTCACGGAAATCTTTCACTTGCCTGAAAATAGAGTCCTGTTACTGTGGGATTCTTCCGTTGACCACCACTTGACCACCGTTGACTATGGCCTCTTCTAACAAATCCATCTAAACCAATGGGACACGAACCATGTCCGTATCATTTGCAACTTGCCCATGTGGCTTGATTTGCCTGAAGACACCTGCAATATAGACTTTAACAAAAACAACCGTGGAAAGTTGACCCAGCTGCAGAAAGTGACAAGATTCCGCAACTCATAAGCAAAAATCTAGTTCAAACGGCAACACAAAGACATAGTCAAGAAACCACTTTAATTGCTCTTTTATAACTAATATGCAATAATATTGATAGCTTAGGAGGTTCAGGTAAATGGAAAGAAGCTAGAAAAAGGTGTAGGAATGATGCAAGTTTGGGACTCAACAATTTCCCTGAATAATTTGACATGCCAAGTGTTAAAGTCCATCATAGATAATGAAGCATAGGGAGATACCTTGAGGGATGTAGATAACAACAGACCAATTGGGATTGAACCAGGTAAAATGCTTAACATTAACGATAACCTGGATAGTCATCAACAACAAAGACTTATTTAGGTTCTTCAAAAATATAAAACATATTTTGCCTAGGAATACTCAGACATGAAAGATATAGATCCTCAGTTATGTACCCATCATATTTACATTGAGAAGGAAACTTGCACCATTCGATAGCCTCAATGGAGGTTGAATCGACACCTCAGAGAAATTGTAAAAGAGGGACTGTAAAATTTTCTAGATGTAAATTTTATTTATCCTATCTTAGATAGTCAGTGGGTCTCCCTGTTGGTAGTCATTCCCAAGAAAAATGGGAAATAGCAGATTTGCATGGACTAGGGAGAACTGAATAAAGACACCCAAAAGGACCATTTCCCTCTTCCTTTTATTGATCAAGTTCTCGATACTTTAGCATGGAAACATTTTTTTTTCCTTTCTCGATGGATTCAACGGCTATAATCAGATTCATATTACCCCTAAAGACCAAGATAGAGCTACATTTACCTGCCCTTGGGGTATGTTTGCAAACAGAGTTTTACCATTCGGCTTATACAATGCCCTAGGCACATTTCAGAGAGAAATATTGAGCATTTTTCCTATCGGATTAATGAAGGACTTGAAATTTATATGGATGATTTTACCCCCTACAGAAGTGACTTTGAGCATGGTTTACGAATCTCAAAAAGGTTCTTGAACAATGAATTGATACCAAGTTATGCTTAAGCAACGTAAAGTGTCACATGATGATGACCAAAGGTGTGGTTTTGGGACACTACATCTTTGCATCTGGAATACAAGTAGATCCAACGAAAATAGAGGTAATTCTTGCACTACCCACACCTCGCACATAGACTGAGGTATGTAGTTTCATTGGATATGTAGGGTACTACTACAGATTTATTGACAACTTTTCAAAAATTGCTGCACCTTTATATGTCTTAACAAGTAATATTGAATTTAATTGGTTTGAAAAATGTGATGTGGCCTTTGTAAATCTAAGGAAATTGATTTCAACCACACTAGTATTAGAAGGACCAAACTGGGATTTACCTTTCCATATATCTATAAACACATCAGACACAACTATAGGCGATGCACTTTTCCAAGAAGAGGATAGGAAGCCCTACGCTATCTATTATATTAGGAAAAATCTTACCCCTAATTAATTAAATTATACAGTAACAGAAAAGGAATTTTTGGTTGTTGTACATGCTATCAATAATTTTAGGCATTATATAACAGGCTATCTAGTTTTCATGTATACTAACCACTCTGCTATCAGGTACTTGGCCCACAAACCAATGACTAATGGGCGAGTAACTTGATGGTTGTTGTTATTATAGGTGTTCAATATTACCATAAAGGATCGACTAGAAAAAGAAATATTGTTGTAGACTTCCTATCTTGGGTGCCTAAGACAAATGATCCCTTATCAATAAATGACTAGTTTCCTGATGAGCACTTGTTCACTGTAACAATTAAAGCACCTTGGTATGTGGATGTAGCGAATTATTTAGTAATCCAGAAGTTACCAGCAAACCTGCTGCCCAAGGAAAGGAAGCTGGTTATCCAACGCAATGCCCAATTTTCATGGATTGGCATATATCTTTTCTGCAATAGATCCAACTTACAAATTCGAAGGGGTATTCGAGAAGATGTCGTCTATGATATCTTGAAGACCTATCACAATGAGCCCTGTGGTAAACATTTTGCAGATTGCAGAACCAGGAATAAAATCCTTCATATGGGCTATTAATGGCCCACCATATTCAAAGATGCAAAAAAATATGTTCAAGCTTATCAAAATTACCAGAGGATGGGCCATCTTGACTAGGCTGATGAGATGCCATTGCAACTATAGTTGGTAGTGGAACCCTTTGAAAGATGGGTGCTTGACTTTAGTGGGCCCTTTAATCCACCATGAAATCAAAAGGTCTATATACTAGTTGCCACAAACTTTGTGACTAAATGGGTAGAAACAATAGCCTTTCCACAGGCCACAAAGAAACAGTGATCAATTTCCTTTATGAAATGTTTGTACGATATGGCTTACTAAGGGAGGTAATAACCGACGAAGGACTGCAGTTTACAAGACATAAAATTTTGGCCACTTTGCAAAATCATCATATCAAACATCGAGTTACCTCTCCATATCACCCACAAGAAAATGGAGAGGTTTGATAGCACCAACAAGGTCCTAGAAGCAATATTGACTAAGATAGTCTCGACAAATCGATGGAACTGGGCCTCTAAGCTTCCAGAGGCCTTGTGGGCCTATCGCACAACATGGTGCAATACTACTGGGTACTCCCCTTACCATCTTGTTTTTGACAAAGAAGAGATATTCCCCATAGATTTTGAGATAAAGACTCTTAGAATAGCCCAAGAGGTTGGACTGGATCTTATAAAGGCCCAAACACAATGACTTCAACAATTAAATGAACTAGATAAGTCATGTTTAATTGCCTTGCAGCATACAACAATTACTCAATAGCAAAGGGCCAAGTGGCATGATAGGCTTATTAAAAATAAATCATTTCAAAAAGGTGATTGGGTACTCCTCTATGATTACATATTCCATGATTTCCTAGAGAAGCTATAGACAAGGTGGCTCATGTTGGGATGTGTTATATTCTTTCCATGACTAGCTCTCCTAGTTTAGCGGGGGGTAGGAGGGGGGCAGTAGGGCCCCAGGAAATTTTTTTGGGACCCCATATTAGGTGGGAGGACCTACCTATGGTTGGTTTTAGGTGCGATGGTTTTCAGTCCATGGTATTGGATGCTTCAACATGTATATATATCTATTGCAATATATGAAAGCAAAATAATGAAAACTCAATCTAGTAGTCACGATTTTAGGATCCAAGGGAAAATCTCTGTGCATATGTGTTTTATGTGTTATGCTCTCGCATTGTTTATTTTCTTTGTTTTAGAATTCATATGCAGGTAATTTTGTACAAGGTTAAAACCTACAACTTGACCCTTATGAGATTCAAGAAGTACATAATAATGGCACCATAACTTTAATCACCACTGACGGGTATAGTGTTGCCTTTCTAGTGAATGGACATCGGCTGCAACTTTATAACCAACCACTCACAAAGTAGTATTTCTATTAGCAGGTAAGTAATGATCCCACTCTCTAAATCATAGTTGTAGGGGATGGTAACCTGGCAGCTTCATTTCCATAAAAAGATTGTTTTCTTTCCATATTTTAAATAATGTACATATTTTCCTTGAACATGGTTGAGAAATTTTGTTTTTCTTTCTCCTCTTATTTAGCATGCTAGAATTTTGATACAGACATTGTTTTATATTTGATCGCTTTTCTCTCCTTGAAGCACAGATGTTGTTCCTTCTTCACAGTTGTTGTTCCCTTCTCAAAGAAATGGTTGTTATTCCCTTCTCAGAGAAATAGTTGTTGTTCCCTTTGCAAAGAAACAGTTGTTGTTCCCTTTTAGAAGAAAAAGTTGATGTTCCCTTCTCAAAGAAACAATTTTAGTTCCCTTATCAAAGAAACAGTTGTTGTTCCCTTTGCGAAGAAATAATTTCTATTCACTTTTCAAATAAACATTTATTGATTCCTTTTTGAAGAAACCGTTGTTGTTCCCTTTCTGAAGGAACAACTATTGTTCCCTTTTTGAAGGAGTAGTTGTTATTCCCTCTTTGAAGAAATAATTGTTGTTCCCTTTTCGAAAGAGTAGCTACTGTCCCCTCTTCGAATGAAACATTAGATGTCCCCTTTGTCGAAAGAACAATTGTTGATCCATCGCCATGAATGATTGTTGTTCTCATTACTATCACTCCAAGCCAGTCATTCCTTTTGGCTATGAGTTCGATCTAAATCCTTAAAAGAAATATATTTAGATCATCATGATTTTTATCCTTTTGGTGAATGTTTTTTAAATCTAACATGCTCTATCTATGAAAATACGTGCTTATGTCTATTTTTTTGGATACATTACAAACTATTCATGATTTATCCCCATCATACTAGTTTTTCTCTTATTACACATTCAAAAGGTGGTTTCCTTCAAAAATATGATGAAGAATCTAAGACATATTTTTCTTGGCATTTTTTTACTTCTTACACCATCTCTGACGCTTAATGAGTCGATGGACCTCCCTTCTAAAAAAAAAAAACAAACAAGAAAGAGAAGGGAGAAACAAAAACAAAAATAATTTGGAAATATACTAAGCTAATTGTTTCTCAAAAAGGGATAGGGGGTCTCATCAAGAGCTAGCCTACCACAATCATAGGAAATTAACATAACTGTCATTCCCATTATGGCTACCACACCAAGGTAATGGACTTGTGACACTAAAATTTCAAAGGACAAGGGGTCTCATCATGAGCCTATCTATTCACTTTGTTATGATCCAGTGAGTGGCATTGTTATTATCTGGTCATCACGCTAGAACAATGTCCTTTTTGAAGGAAACTATTTTCATAAGTTGGGCAAACTAGGTCATTTGTGGGTTAAAAGGAAACCCTGTCAAGGCTATGAACACCTGCTGACAGTAGTGGCTCTGCCTATGGTATTGAAGTATACTTTGAAGTTGAAAATCTCTTACTTTGTCCTTAGTTCTTCTTTATTAAATAAAAAGGAAAAAGGCACCTTTGATTAGTGATTATATCCTTAATAACTCGTATGGGCAGCATATTTATATTACGTGAACCACATTAGCATTATCCAATCATCCAATGTCAAGAGTAATAAATTTAAAACATATCTTCGTAAGGTTTCGTCGCACATACTCCAAAAGGAAAATCTATTTCCATGATGTAGATTCCGTATGCCTTATTTCTCATGATCTCTTTTGACCAATTGTATGGCCGTGCATTCATTGCATTAATTATTTCTAGATGATGGCTCTAACAAATTTTTGTTGTATTAATGATGCCACATGCCTTTTCCCTTCCACATGCTTCAAAGGTCGTGGTCGCCCTTTTTCTCATTAGAGGGGGGTAGTCATACATTATGACGATGTGAAAGTGCATGATTATCGAACATCCACCATACTTGTCGATGTCATAGGATATTATTAATAAGATTATGTACTTAGTTTTTGTTCCTTATACTCCTATATGTAGCTTAATGTATGCTTCTTTATTACAAGAATTGTGGGACTCAATAGTGCATGCAGGTTTGCAGTTGTTCTTAGGAAAATAGCAGGTATGGGTGGCACCTCCGTTCACAGTGAGCCTACACTGCTAGAAATCACCATGCAAGCCCGAGATATTGTAGAATGTGTAGGATGGGCGCAATATATTGCTTGGATCCAAGGATTTAATGATGATATCACTATGGAATTCCTGCAGAATCTATAGAACGAGAGCACAAATGTCAAAGGCAGGGCCATAGCAGTAATTGAAGCCATTTTGGAAGAGGTCACATGCCTCCCTACAAAAGGCATAAAATGGGTAGAAAATCACACAACACTCCACGAAACTGTATAATTATTCAGGGATCCTAGCGAGGAATTAGTTTGGAAAGGAAAAGGTCTTTTTCCTACATATCTAAGCGAGCCATGGCATGAACTTGCAAAGATCATCCAGAAATACATCACATGCGATGACCATCATGACATGGTAAGGCGTCAACACCTTAAAATATTAGCATCATGTTGAGGCCTCAGAAATCTGTGGCAACAACAAGGGGGATAACCACCTGGTCTGGACCTTAAAGTAGCTCCTTTTCCATTTGGGATAGTGGCTCTGAATGGGTACGATGGGACCAGTTTCCTAGTGTTTTGGGTTTATATGATTCATGGGATTTTTCCTGATGATTCGCAAAAGAATAATTGAAAATTAACACAACTTTATTCTAATATTAAAAACTTTGAATTAAATGTATTTTTATCTAACCTGGGTTATTGTTGGTTTTATGCGATATAAAAAGATGTCTATGTAATCTATGATGATATAAATCAATCGTGGACTATATAGGTTTAATATATTGTAATATAATTCCTTTAAAAAATAGTTAATCAAAAGAATTGTGAAAAACATATCGCATATTCTAATGATCACATATAAAACAGACTATGCTCTATTTTGATATCGTACAATAGTGCAACTGATACTTCAAACAAAGATGACAGAATTCATACTTAATTCATGAAAGATAAACTTATCACTAATACTAGAACAAAGATTTAGCAAACATGATAATAGTACCAGATGTGTGCCATTCTACTCATTTGACCAGTGACAATAGGCCACAATCAATCTTCTACCAATGAATATCTCAAAGAATACAATAGTGCATAAACAATGATAAAAAAAAAGGTATTTGATTCAAAATATCATGTTCCATGATTCCATCAAGGCATCTACAAATTCAGGATAGCTCATTCTTTGTATATGTTCTTAATAAAATTCTAGACCCTTCTCTAAATGCATGAGAAGGGTTTAAATTATATTCTTAATTAACTAAAAATAACTTATACAAAATATCTATAAGGAGGTTTTAAACAACCTTCCTCATTCCTAGTATCCAACATTTCAAAATTAAAATAGCTCAGGAGTGACTTAGGTCTTCATTGATTAATCATTGTTGATAGCTTTGCCTCTCAACTCACAAATGTTAGACATTGGCCTTACTTGTGGTGGCATCCCGAATTGTGTTCTCAACTGCCATGCAAATATAATATCATGTAAAGGTGGACACATTATCTCTACTGAATCCAAGGAGCAATTTAAGGTCATGATCTGACTGTTTGGTTTGACCAAAAGTTTCCATACTGCTTCCTAGGTTGTTTTTTATAGCCCCTCAATTGTTTCTTTCTGTAGCTGACTCTTATTCTTCCAATTCTCATCTAATGCTTTAAGATAAGGAAGTGTTTTTGGATCACACATGTTTTTGGATCACTCTCTCTTCTGAGGTTAGATGTGTGCAACATGTGATTTATTGTTTTGATAATGCTTTTTGAAATACCTGATGCTCTGGCTATTACTAGTTTGACTTGTTTCACCTGTGAGTCCCAATCAATGAATATAATATCCTTATGTCTTTTGTTGATCTTTCGGAGACTTGAACTTTTCCATTCATCTGAATCATGCCATTCAATATAATCATAGATCTTAAAGTTGAGTTCATTGAACTCAATTCTTTGATCAATAATGATGTCTGTTAATTGTTCACTAGTACTTAGATGTGGAATGATATTTTATATATGTTGGAGGAAGAGCTTCTTTTGCTTTGAAAGTTTATTATTTAGTGTTAAAGCCTCATTAATGAATTCATTTGCAATAGTAATATCCTTATACTTTTTTAGGTCACTCTTTAGCTCTTGGATTTGTTTGTTTTTAGTAGATAAGTCATTTTCATGACTTATTCTTAGTACTTCCATATTCTGCTGTAGCTTATGCAGCTGCTCCTCTACTTGATGGTTCATGTTGGCTCTTTCTTCATCTAACTATCGCTATAATAGTGTGATCTAGTCATCCTTTTCTTTAATCAAAATAGAGACTTTGGTTGCTTTGTTTATTGTTGTTGTAGGATAGGCTCTAACAAATTGAGATAGCTGAGTCAAATTTGCAATCAGATTTATTTGTGTTTCCTTCCATAGGACATCCATAAATTCATGTTCTGAAAGAGTTTCGGTTCTCCTCCTCTTATTCTGTCTTTTTACAACATATTTATGAAGAGGGCTATAAAAGATGTCTAGAAGAGGGATATCTGTTACATTCAAGACAATTTCAGTAGTTGGATCTACAGGAATTACATCTGTATCTTGGAAACTTGTTTTTGGACCTTCAACGATCGTTGCTACTATTTGCCCTGGTGGAGTCTGAAATCCTGTGGGTTCTTGTGTTGATGATACCTTAGGGGTATCCTGTAGTTTGTCATTGAATGCATCCCATAACTTTTCTAATTCATCTATTTCTTCTTCCTAATCCCGTGACGTGCCTAGCTTAGTCTGCTCCTGAGACTTGGTTTCTATTCTATGATCAGTAATCCAAAATTCTTGTGGAAGGTATTCTAACCTCTATTCTCTAAACTCATGGAATCTTCTTAATTTTTCTGGATTCAAATTTGTCTTCGCCGCATTCAAAATTTGCTCAAAGTTCTCAGATGATTCCAGTAAATCTTCAAAATCATCTACTATATGAGTTATAGGTTTGATCTTAACTGAAAGGGTGAATTTGTTTGCTACTTATTATGGATCAAAAGACCTTGATGATAGAACGGGGAGGTTTAATAGCTGCATATTCTAATACTCTTTATATGTATGACCATAACTAACAAGGGTAAATGACCCACACTGAAGGGGAAAATTTGGCCATAAGGATTTCTTCATTTTCTTCAATGTTTTTGTGAGGTCATTTCCTATTGTTTGGTATGCTACTTCCCTTGCCAATAGTTTATCCAATGCATACATAGGGAGGACATGTGGGAAATCTTGGCCACCAAATATTCTAAGAGAAGGATTCTTCAAGGAAATACCTTCCAATTGCTTAGAGGTCTGTGATAGCTCCTTTTGTGAATCTCGAGCATCTTTTGTTGAAAGCTAACTAATGTAAGGGGAGAACAACTCCATGGCATAATTGGTGAAAATGTGGAATAAAATCTTTTTTCCACATTTGCTTATAAATTAGGAAGATAGGAGTAGGATCATTGGTAGTCCATTTCCAACCCATGGTTGGGAAATGAGCGCAAAAACAAATAGCATCAAAGACATATGCAGACATGAAGAATTGGGGAACTGCTCTAGAGGAGGCAGCCCTGGTTTGGTGATATTCAATGATCGCTTTGGCCAAATTCTCAGACAGAATGGTTTCCCAATTCATAATGTTAGAATTAACGCAAGCATAAATTAAGAAAACCCAATTGGTAAAGAACTTAGAATCATTAGGGAGACCATAAAACCTACATATCATAGAGGTTGTGAAATTATAAGGGTTGGCTAAAGAAGCAATGGGGTACATACCCACTTTATCTTGTTTGAATTTATTGTCTCTGCTCCTCCATTCCTATATCATTTGAAATAGGTATTCATTTTCCTTTACAAACTTTGCAACAACTTGTTTGTCATAAATGTCCTGGGCATCGAGTAGCTTGTACATTTGTTGTAAATATTCAACTCCGAAAGAACCCAAGACTGTGTTTTTAGCTGTCTTGATAAGTTTGTCTTCCACTTATGTATTCTCTACTACCCACTTTATCATATCTATGTATGGCAAGAGCCTAGCCCTTGCTGCTATTCAATGAAGGAAAGAGCACACAACATCTCCGAACTGTACTCTTGATAATTTTGTACTGTCAGTAGTTGGTTGAATATCTGTTACTTCAGGGTTTTCATTCTCTAGCATAGTATACATAGTCTGCCATGCAGTGGTGCCTCCATCTGCAATGCATATTGTATTTGTAAAAATGGATGACATATCTGTGCTTTCAGTTTCTGCAACAGATTGCTTGGTATGCTTCTGAATCACCTTTTGAATGGACATCACTTGAGCAGAGTTCCTATTAAAACCAACAACAATTAATTGTCGTGTAAAATAAAAGATTTGATGAAATGACTAAACTTTGTAAGAAAAGATCAGGGAGCGAGTTCAGATTTAATAAACCATAACGAACACCATGATTACATGCATAGGGATGATAACCATTTTAAATCATTTTTACCTAACTTGTGTCCAACTTAAAAACACTATTAAACATTTTTCAAATCCATAATATAAGATATTTAAGCTATAGTGTGAATGAAACTTTGTTGATGGATCTTGCAATATGCGATATGCAATATCGCAAAATCGCAAGATAGCAATATTGGGATATCACAATATTGGAGTTTTGATAGGTAACAATTAAGTTCTTGCCATAATATACTTCGATGTGTGATATGCAATCGGGATGTCACATACAAAGTTCAATTGCAAGTCACATATTGGTATTTTTTGAATGTGCTTAACTTTGCTACTAAGGAATTATGTGATTTTGCGATTTGCAATGAGGACTTTAATTTTTTTAAGTTATATTCAAAAAGGGCTCTTTGAAAAGAAACAATTTTCTTAGAGTTGGCATTTTATTCAAAAAAAAGGGGAAAAAAACAATTTTAAAAGGGTCCCTATTTGTATTATATATACTAAAATGAGGGGGTTGTTTCATAGCACAACAATTGGCGATTCACTTGGGAGAACAAGCTATCTCTGATTAGTTTCTTTAACATTTCTCAAACTTTCAAAACAAGCAAAGTTGTGAAAGAATAAGAATTGTATGATTCATAAATTAAAGTGTTTCTATGGAATATAAAGTATTCACCTATCTCACTTATTTTCTTACTAAACTCTTTAGGTGATAAAACATAAATGTCTGTACCAGTCAATACTTAGATTTATAAAGATAAAGTAGGTATTCTCTTAAAATTGGCTTTATAGATTTTTACTCATTTATCATAGATAGAGCCTCTACTTCTACTAGGCATTCATAGCCTCGACAGGGTTATCTTTTAACCAACAATGATTCATAATCCCATCTGAAATTGATTCCTAATTGCAAAATTTAATCAAAATTTTATTCAATTTCCTTTCACTTAGAACTTGTTTCTTTTTCATGGTACTTTTCACATTAAATATCCTTAAAAGCCATTGTCCAAGCTTGGTAACCTGTTGGTAACAATGTCATTCACTGGTTGTAATTTAAACTGAACAAGCTGGCTCGTGATGAGACCCCTTGTCTTTTGATTGTTTCAATCATTAGCTATTGCCCTGTTATGATATGTAGTATTGGTAATATCAATTTAAATTATTTTCCTGTGATCATGATAAACAAACTCGTGATGAGACTCATTATCTTTTAAGTTTTGAATATTCTTAATTACATTGTGAAAAAGAAAATTTTATCACATTGGGGTGAATCATTGGCTCATTTAAGAGTTATGGATGATAATTATAGATTTGGTAAATACCTTTTTACAGAGAACCCTTGCTAAGTTACTGGTTCTTTTCTTGACTAGTACAAAAACATCTATACTTTATAAAATCTAGAGTCTTTTCAGAAACTAAATGTCTTTAGTAAATTGAAAATTTTCCAAAAAAATAAGGTTTATTTAAATCTCATATTTATAATTATCCTATTACTCTTCTTATTTATAGAAGTGAGAAAAATCAAGTAATTTATCAGAAATTTAAAATTTTGAATAGCCAAAAGAGATACTTTATTTTCCTAAAACTAAAGTTTAAATTCTAAGAAATTTTTTTTTTAAGAATTTTCCCATTTACAGGTAAAGAGTCTTTCCTACCTATCAAATCTTGTAACAAAAAGGTGGATGGGCCTAATTTCTCTATCATTTGAAATGGACCAAGCCACAGTCTTTGGAATTTGGTATGTTTACCTTTTTCCTCATGTGCATTATCCCACTTCAAAAAAAGATCTCCATTTTCAAAAGTTCTTGGGCTGGTGGATGTTGTATCAAATGAAGCTTTAACTATTTGTTGATGATGAGCATGTATTGCTTTGGCTTTCTCCCTCAGTTCTTCTAATTTAAGGATTTTACCATGTCTAAGTTGAAGAGAAGAAGAAGGCTTTTCATCAATAAACTGAATTAAAGCAAGAGATTGTATTGTTATGTTTGTGGGTAGAATTGCTTCTTTCCCATAAACCAATACAATGGAGAAGTACCTATTGAGGCCTTCTGAGTGATTCTATTTTCCTAGAGAGCAAACATTAGTGCTTTATGCTAGTTCTTATGATTTTTCTCTATAGTCCGTTTGATAATTCTAATCAGGTTCTTGTTTGTAGATTCAGCTAATCCGTTACCTTGCAGATAATAGTTAACTGAGTATTTAAGTTTAAAACCTCTTTTCAAAGAAAAATCTACCATAGCATTTCCATAAAAGTAAGATGCATTATCAAACATTAAAGCTGATGGGAGACCAAACCTAGTAATTATAAACTAATCAATGAAATCTGTAATGTTTTGGGTGTTAAGTACCTTTAATGGGATAGCTTCTACCCACTTTGTAAAATAATCAGTTGCAGTTAGAATATACTTATGATGTTTGGAGGAGGTTGGAGTTATTTCACCAATAATATCTAACCCCCATTATTCAAATGGTTGCTGTATATTTATTGGCTGTAGTGGGAGTGCTGCTTTCCTTTCTCTTCCTGTTGCGATTTGACATAATTTGCATTTCCTTGCATATTCATGTGCATATTTGAACAGGGTTGGCCAATAATACCCGACATGTAGAATTTTATGTGTTGTGGTATTTCCTCCAAAATGACCTCCAGCTGGCCCATCCTGTAATTCCTGCATTACCTTTTCAGCTTCAGGTTTCTCTAAACATATTAATAATATAACATCATAGTTTCTTCTAAATAACACTTTATCAATTAATTGATATTGATTTGCTTTAAGCCTTAGAGTACACTTAGCTGTATAATTGAGATATAATGGAGCATGTCCATCTTTCAAGAAAAAATTCAGATCAACGTATTGTGATTGAGAATCGTTGAGGCTTACCTCAGATAATTGTACTTCAATAGATTGATCATCCTCTGTGAGTAAATGAGAGGCTCCAGTTAGCATCCTGTAATAACCTTGACCTCTAATAATTTTAGCAGGATGTATTTCTACATCATATTCCTGAAGTGTCGTAACCCAATTTTCTCTCTTCTCTCCTACTTCTCGTTGGATTAACAACTACCTTACAGCAAGGTAAGGGACTATTAACTTAGTGTGTGTTTTTAGGAGAAAAGGTCTGAAATGTTTATAAGTTTTAAATACAACAAAAGCATGTTTCTCCATAGCTGAATAATTTAGCTCAACACCTTGTAAGTTAGAACTAAAGAATGAAATAGCTTCTTCAACATTCTGATCATTTAGCTGTGTCAAAACTACCACGTAAGAGGTATTAGAAGAGAATGTGTATAATACAAATGGTTTTAGGAAATTGGAAGTTGTTAAGGAAGGAGCCTCAATGATAGCTTTCTTTATTAACTCAAAAGAATCTTTCTCGTATTTTTCCCATTTAAAAAATGATTTTTTTTGGATCATTGATTGTAGGGGTAGGACGATTTGAGAAAAACCAGGAATAAACATTTTTACAAAATTGATTTGTCCTAAAAATGATTGCATCATTTTTTTTTATGTGGCAGGGGAATGTTTTCAATTTATTAAATTCTATTGGGTTTGATATAGATTCCTTTCTTGGATACCAGGAATCCTAATAATTTACCTTTTGCCAAGGCGAAATAAGATTTTTTAGGATTCAAAGAAATGCTGAATTCTCACATCTCTCAAATATTTGTTTTAGGAGAATAATATGGTTGTTTCTATGTTTAGAATATACAATGATGTCATCTAAATACATTACAATTGATTTTTCGATTAGTCCTTTAAAATCTATGTCCATAGCACGTTGAAATGTAGCGCCAAAATTAATCAATCCAAATGGCATCTTTTGATATGCATATGTTCCCCATTTTGTCCTAAATGTAGTCTTTAATCTATCATCTGGATGAACAATAATCTGATTGTAACCTAAAAATCCATCAATAAAAGACATCAATTCAGAACCCGCAAAATCTGCTCTATTGTAGGCAAAGGAAAATTATCCTTTTGGCAGGCTTTATTCAAATTTCTAAAATCTATGCAAATATTAATTCCTCCATTAGCTTTTCTCACAGGAACCATGTTTGACACCCATTTTGAATGTCTTATAGGGAAAATTATTTTGGCTTTAAGAATTTTATTGAGTTTGGACTTATTTTGACTGCCTAAGTTTGGATAGATCTTCCTAAGCTTCTATTGGACAGGCTTGTCATTTGAAATCATGGGTATAATATGCTGCATTATAGAAGTATAATATGTTTTTAGATCTGAATAATCCCAGGCAAATATACTTTTATATTTTCTTAGTAACTTAATAAATGACATCCTTTCATCGGGTGTTAAACCCAAACCTAGGTTTATGTTTTGAGGTTTATCTGATGTACCAAGATTAATTAACTCAAATATTAGAGTAGAACTCTGTGTTTTTGAATTGGTGGTCTTTTAAAACCTATCTTTTAAGTCATAGAGATCTTCCATCTCAACTACATATTTGGGAATTGGATTTTCATTATGTTTATTTTCAATCTGTAGGTCATGCTCGTGTTCGTCTATGATTTGACCTTCATAAGATCCATCTGATGAAAGAAAGTCGATTATATCTGTATCATCATTAAACACTCTTCAATTTGTTATGTTATCAAGAATGGAAGGCCTAAAAATATACTTAATCAAAAGTCTATCTGGACTAAATTCTTCTAACGGTATTAATTTATATGCTACATTGGCAAGTAAATCAACACTTGCATTTTGTAATCTAGGGACTGCTAAAATATTGAATGCAGTGAGATGAGAAGTGAGGTTTTGAGCTAATGCTTCATAATGTTTCAGTTGTCTAGAAATACAATGGTTTGTGTTCCTGACTTTCTTAAGAATTATTTCAGAGTCCCCATATACCTGCAAATATTTAACGTTTAATACAATGGATTTGTATGGGCCTTGAATTAATGCTTCATATTCAACATTATTATTCGTGCATTGAAATTCGAGTCTACAACCTAACATTTTTTTCTCTCCTTGCAGATTGATTAAAGTGCAACCTGCTCCTACACCATCCTCTGATTTTGAACCATCAAAATATGGAGTCCAAAACAAAGAATGACCTAAATTTTTATTACTAAGATTAATACATTTAGAAGTGTCTAATTGAGAAACATTTTCAACCTGAGAAGTAACAATATTTTCTGGTAAAGGTGAGATTTGGGCATTAAAAGAGCCAAGGAATGATTCAGCAGAATAATTCCAATAATATTATTAGTGAAAATCACAGGCTCGTTTGCTCCTTATAATTCAGTGACTATATGTTTCATAAATTTTTGGCAATCAACTCTAATTTGATTTGGTTTACCATTATATGGTAACCACATGTGTGACCAATTGGTTTCGAAATATCCATGTAGTTTCTTAGACCAATCCCTACTTAAAATAAGACCATAAAATTTAGGGATGTCTGCCACTAGGACATCAATCACTTGTAGCACCTTTGGGTTGGATGATAATCTAATTGGAACTGATACCATTTCTCCAACAACCTAAACTTTTGTTCTGTCCAATTGGACTATATGCACAACATATTTTTGAGGGGCAACATTAAGTCTCACGCACACAGATCTTGGCATATTATTTAAAGAAGCTTCTGAATCAATGAGACAATTATGAACATTTTTATTGAAAATTCAGTAAGTCAAAAGGAAAGGAGGAGTGTGAGAACTAGATCTATCATCAATCAAAACAAGATCATTTTGTTTTACCTTGTTTGAAGGTGATGGGGGTTTTCCCATATCTTTTTCAGCTTGGGCTATAACTGGTGGTGGTATGGGAGCTACAGGAACTACCTTGAGTTCTCTTAGTAAGATCTTCTGTTGCTGTTTGAGTTTGGTCATTTCATATAATGAAATGTTTTCTTTAGTCTTTTTCATGTCTTCAACTATATTGTATTCCACTGTATCTGAAAATATCAAAGTTTTGGAAGTATCTAGGGCAATAGGATCAGTTTGAACAATTTTAGATTTTCTTATTCATTGTTTCCTACTTTGTGGGAGGAGATTTCTATTTGTGATTTGGTAAAGTTGAGTCAGCAGATGTTTTGCTCCTTGTGCATGCAGGAATAGCCTCTCTTTCTTCTTTACTGGGGAGAATAAAGTCCCATAACCCATTTCATTTTACTTCTTCTTTGGGCTCTGGTTCTCCTTCAATTGTTGAGGTGTCTTCAACATATTGATCTGATTCAACACTTGAAATCACATTCGGAGGCTGAGATGGCAAAGTTGGACTTCTATTGTATGGGCGATATGCTTTCTTAGGAACTGATGATTCAACTACTTGTTTCCTTATTTCAATCATATCATTTGACATAGTTTTCAAGACTTTTTGAAGACCTTCAATATTGAATGGATCCTTTGGGGTTTTCTTCTTTGATTCTTGGCTAAAAGTCACTTTTTTAGATCTATTATCTTCATCTCAAATCGTTTTTCTAAAGCTAGAATTCTCTTTTCTATGGACAGGTCTTCTTTCATGTTTTCTAAAAGAGTAGCCTTACCGACTCTATCTACAAAAATGGCTATATTAGAAGGTAAAGAAGAAATGTGCCATTTTATTTGTACATCAACAATAGGTTTAGAAGCAACTAGGATTTTGTTTAATAACTTGTTAAATATGGAGTTGAAATCTTTGATCCTTTCACCTGAATTTTTTTCAGATTAGAGAGAGCATTGATTAAAGATGCCATAGTTCTATCGTCTCCAAATTTTGCAAGAAACAATTGTTCAAAAGTTACCTAGTCTGTTATAGGTCCCGTTGGAAGAGAAAAGTACTAGGATCTCATAGATCCTTTAAGAGCAAAGGGAAAAAATCTTACTACAATATTTTCATGCGCAACTCCATTCATATTCATGGCCAACATAAAATTGTTGATGTGTTCTTCAGTTGGAAGACCATCATCTGGATTGTATTTGGGTAATCATTTCTCTGGATGATCAGGAAGAGAATGCGGGTTTACAAACAACAAAACACTAGGATTAGTCCAAGGCTAATCAACCATAACTTGAGTTGGGATTTGAGAAGATATAAACGCAGATCTAAAAGTAGTGGGTATGGATGTAGAACTTACAACTAGACTAGTACTACTTTTGGTAGCACTAATTGTTTGAGTAGAAGAAATGAAAAGATGAGAAGATGTAAATGGAGGGGAGTTTAATGTGACCTCACTCGAATCTAACTGAGATCTAGACACAAAAACTTTCTTATGCTATGAATATATTGGAAACTCAAAAGGAGGCATTCCAAGTTTATCACTTTTTGATCGTGTTAGGATACCAGTTTTTCTGAATAGTGCAGTAATACTTTCTTCAGGAGCTTCGGGTTTATCAAGATTCTCAGCATAAATAGATATTCGTTCTAGTTTGTGAACTAAATACTGAACTTCAGGATATTCTAGAGATATTATGAAGAAGGTAACTGTCGAGATACTCCAGGAGATGAGGGGGAAGTTTCTACAACTTCTGACTTCTAAGTGGGTGACTTAGAACATGATCGAGAAGCTATAGTACCTTTTGAGGGATATTGACTCTTGTGAAGGCTTCAAGTTTGATATTTAGATTTATATGCCATTCATAGTTGGGGCCCTCCTTCTAGTGCCAAAAATGTTG
>APFE030421612.1:0-25978 GCA_000404065.3 Pinus taeda
GTCTCATAATCCTTGGGATTAGTACTAGGTGGAAGCTTTGAATTTCTATTTAATGGAAATTCTTCATCCTCCCCTTTGTTAGTGGTGCTCTCATAATCCTTAGGATTAGGACTAAGTGGAAACTTTGAATCTCTATTTACTGGAAATTAGTCATCCTCCCCCTCCCCTTCCTCAGAGGTGCTCTTGCAATCCCCGGGATTAGGACTATGTGGAAATTTTGAATCTGGAAATCCTTCATCCCCCCCATCATCAGTGGTGCTCTCATAATCTTTAGCACTAGGACTAAGTGAAAACTTGACTCTCTATTTAATAGAAATTCATCATCCCGCCCTTCATCAGTGGTGCTCTCCCAACGATAATATATAGCTTAGAGTTTGAAAATTTCCCTCTAAAGTTTCCCGCCAAAACATTTCGGAGAAAATTTTCGCTCCAAAATTCCCCCCCAAAAAATTTTGCCTAAAATTTTCCCTCCAAAGACTTTGTTTAAAATATTTCCCTCCAAAATTTTCATCCAAAATTTACTTGAAAAGATATTACTAAAATTTGGTCTTGAAAAAATTCACCCTACTTCCTATTGAAAATATCCACATAATTTTCGTTTAATGCATTCCTTCAAAACAAAGTCTTTTGGTAGAAATCACATGAGAGAATTTTTTGGAACAATATCTTCATGCTAATTCTCATCATTTCCTAGCTCAAAAGCTTGGTGTTCTCAACACCTTAATGACTAGAGCTTTAAGAGTTTCTGATGAGAACCATCACAAGGAAGAGAAAGCTCATCTCCGAAGTGTTTTCTTTAATAATGGGTATAGTAGACACCAATGTACTAAGGATTTCCTCAGAGCTAAAAAAGGTCCTAATGCTAAGAAAGATTCCAAGGATCAATTTCTGGTGTTCATCTTCCTCTTATCCAAGGGACCCTTGACAATATTGCAAGGAACCTAAGGAAGAATAAGGTGGCTTCAGCATTTTGGCCTTTAAATACCATTCAGAGCTCCCTTAAATCTGTAAAAGACCCAGTGGACCCCATGCTTTTGTGGGACTCCCTACATTGGTGAGACTAGTTGCTCGATTAATCAAAGGATTCATGAGCATGTTGCTGACATCAAGCATGATAGGACCCACCCTTTTGCTTTAGCAGAGCATCCAAATAAATCTAAGCATCACATCTGCATTGAGGAGGCCTAAGTCGTTGCTAAGGCTAGTCATTTTCATCATTGTAAATTGAGGGAGGCCCTAGAAATTGAGAAGATACCCAATAATTTGAATAGAGATGATGGCTGGAATATTAGTAGAAGTTGGGTCCCTGTCTTGTCCTCCTAGTTTTTTAGGCTTCTTTTTGGGATTTATTTTGTTTGTTTGTTTATCTATGTAGGTATTGGCATCCTTTTTATAGTATTTGTTGTTGATTTGTTCTTCATTAGAGTTTATTTTCTTTATGCTTCGTGTTTTTTATGTATTTTATCATCCTATTCATTCTTAACTCCTTTTCGTATTTTTGTTATTTATTTAATGGGCGTGAGCCCAATATTTTATTGTTGACCCTATTTTATTTGATGATTATTTTTTCTTTGGATATGTGTGTGTGTGTTTGTGTGTGTGTTTTTATTTATTTATTTATTTTGACATGTGTATATTTTTGTTTTATTTTATTTATTTTTCCATTAATTATTTTTAATTTATTTTATTTTATTTCCATTGATTATTACTTAATCAAATGATTACTTGTATTGATTACAGTCTTCACTCATTTTTATACTTTTGACTCCCCTCCTTTAAAGTTTGACTTTGATTATTTATTTATTTCTTTTAAATATTATTTCTCAAAAACTAGTTGTTTAATATAGTGGTTACTCATTAATATTTGTTTTTAATAAATTAATAAACTAATATCACAGTTTAAATATTATTTTTCAAAAACTAGTAATATTTGGTTTTAATAAATTGATTTAAATATTATTTTTCAAATATAGCTGTTACTTGAAATTATGTCTCTACATTGCTCTTTATTTAAGCCTTTGACATGGTCTGCCTCTTCATCTGGTCCTGATGATGAACCACACTTGTTGGTTCAAAATGCATCGGCCAAAAAATTCTCTCATGTGATTTCTACCGAAATTACTACCCTATACGAAAGGGCCACTGGTATTAAAGTTCATCACTTTGAATGGTCTCATGTAAGGGTTTCCAAGTTGAAGACAAATCTGGCTTTTCTAAAACAATGTAGAGACTCTTCCTTTGTTACTCTGTATGCTAAGATTAAGCACTTTTCATACTCTTCTTAATGCTAGCATGCCATTGGTTCATTTGGAGATTGGCGGGGTGAGAATGCTTTTGGATTTCATTTCTCATTATTTGTTGTCTCTCCATTTGGAATTTTCAATTTAGATCTTTACTCCCCTTTGGTCAAGGATTGAGGGATGCTTGGCTCTGTAATCTTCTTGTCTCGAAGAAATATAGAAAGTAATCAGTCCAAGAAGCTCAGTAAGCTCTCAGAGAAATTCATCTTGTAGCCTAATGAGTCTAGTTGCTTTCATGGTCCTTCCAAAAGAAAAGTTAATTCTAATAAAATATCTACTCCCCGATATTGGGTTGATGGTGTTTCTCACCCTTCTGCCATCGAAGGTGAAGCTAGAACACTCTTGTATTCACCGGGTCATATTCCCTCAAGTTTGTTGTCTGTCAATTCTTCTTTAGTTTCTATTGGTTTCAATAATAGTGGAAGTGGTTCTATTAATAATAATATTCAATTTAATAATAATGATAATAATAATAATAATAATAATTTCACTGGGCTTAATAATAATTTACTCAAAATGGCTTTCCCCTAAATACTACTCCTCAAATTTCACAACTTAACTAACTACACAGTCTAAGTTGGATAATGGAGGTATCTCTCATTTTTCTCATGATGATTTAATAGATGAACTTATTATTTCTTCCTTTAGCGAAATGCAAATAGTGAGATTTGTATCGAGTTAAGAAGCAAAAGCAGAAGCAGGGAAAGTTTTGTACTGACCTGACCAACTTTCAACAGTTGTTTCCTTCTCTTCCATGCTGACCCGTTAAACAAAATTAAACATTGACTTTCTATACGAGATTGGAGAAGCGCAAAAATTTAAAGAGGCATATTCCATTGGATTAAAAATAGAATATTTTTATTCATTTCTATCATCGTTTCAAGTTGTTAAACATTGTAAACACAAAGAACATAATCTTTATATAATCCATGGTTTATGTTGATTGTAAATTTCATTATTAGATAAATTTTTATAGTAATATGCCTCTTAAATTTTTATAATAATATGCCTCTAAAAATAATACAATGTTCTAATTATTACAATAATTAAGTAAAGATAAATTTGAGAGATCCAACCCTCTTTGCTAAGAATTGATTTGACCACTCAAGTCAATGAGATTCATCTCATGTTAGCCACAACATGTGAACATACAATCACCTTTCTGACTAAGTCCATATGCTACTACATTAATTGACAAAATGATGTGGCAACTCACTTCTTTCTATTCAATTCTAAAAGATTCCTAAAATTAATAATTTATTTGAAAATGACTATCTAAAAATCATGCAGAAAAGTATAATTTATTTTACTATATAACCTAAGGGGAAGCCATCTTATAATTGAATTTCGTCCACATTAACATTTAATACGTTTTTCTCTCAACCATGTCATGATTTTGATTTTATTGCATTGACACTAGGGCACTACTCTAGCGAAAAGCCAACCTACAATGTTCCTTGCATTGTTACAAAACCAGTCCGTTTACAACTACCTTCTGTACTACTCAAATCCATATACTATATGCCACTTTCCCATCCATGTGGGAGCAGTCTCATTCTCTTAGCTCGCCACTCTGTTAGGTAAGTTTTACAATTTCTATATCATGTGTCATCATTCAATTCGAGAAATTAAAAGTAAAAATGCTTCAAAATGTGCCATCGAAAAACTCATGGCCTATGAATTTCATTTTGAAACTAAAAATTCAAGGGAAAATCATTAAAACAAGAAAAACCTCATTGTCAAAATCATTACTAAGAAGAAAAGGGGCATTTATAAATTTAAAATCTCTACTAAGAGTGAAATTTATTTATGGTAACATAACCACAACTTATGGGTTTAATTGCTTGAATTTAAGTGGATAGGCATAATAATTTAAGTAGAAAGCATCTTTATGCCTCCTTAATCCATGCATGATAGCTAAATTCCTCCTAAATACCTCTTCATTCCATCTTTCATTGTGTAAGAGATTCAGGAAAGTAGATTTGGAGTATGAGAAGTGGTTATATAGATAAAGACCATAAAATCTGCTTTAGTCTAAAAACCAGCTTGGATTGCAATCACATTTTTTCCATGTATTTCTCATTTTTCATGTAGTAGGGTCCATCAAAAGTATGAAACATGGGTACTCCTTGGATGAGGAATTAATTTTTGCATCCAACGATTATTCCCACTCGAAATTTGAGTAAAACCTTACAGAGATAAGTTGAAAATATGAGTTGAAAAAGTAGTTTTATTATTTTATCATTTTTTATCATTTTTGTTTTTTTACTTCAGAAGTGGTGAATCATCTCCATGGTTGACATCATCATATTGAATCCTATTGGTTCTTATAAACATTATTTTGGTTGTACACTTTTCTTAGGAGGCCCATTTTAGACCTCAAAATTTCCTTAATGTTTTACTTTTTAATGTTTAAAAAAATGTTTTTCTTTATGATTTCTAATTATGTTTGATATTTTTTTTAATATTTGATTTTTTGTAATATTCGTAGGAAATTCTTCATCCTCCCCTTCATCAGTGGTGGTCTTATAATCCTTTGGATTAGGACTAGGTGGAAACTCTGAACTTCCATTTAATGGAAATTATTCATCCTCCCTTTCGTTAGTGGTGCTCTCATTATCATTAGGATTAGGACTAAGTGGAAACGTTGAATCTCTATTTACTGGAAATTAGTCATCCTCCCCCTCCCCTTCCTCAATGATGCTCTCACAATCCCTAGGATTAGGACTATGTGCAAACATTGAATTTGGAAATCCTTCATCCCCCCCATCATTAGTGGTGCTCTCATAATCTTTAGGATTAGGACTAACTGGAAAATTTGACTCTCTATTTACTAGAAATTCATCATCCTACCCTTTGTCAGTGGTGCTCTCGTAATCCTTAGGATTAGTTCTAAGTGGAATAATTGACTCTCTTTTCATAGGAAAATCTTTCTACTGCCCTTTAATGTCTCTCTCGTCATCCTTAGGATTAAGACCAAGTGGAATTTTTTTCTTTCTATTCATAGTAACAAAATTCCTATTATATTCATCAAAATGAATAGAGTTGCTGGATGACAAAGATGTTGATGGTACATAAAGTAAAACTTCACTATCAGAAGAATCCACGACCTTCAACTAGAAGATGTCAAATGATACAAATGCACTCTCTCCCAATGACAATTTATAGCTTACAATTTGAAAATTTCCCTCTAAAGTTTCCCACCAAAAAATTTCACTCAAAATTTTCGCTCCAAAGTTTCCCCCCAAAAATTTTTGCCTAAAATTTACTTGAAAAGATATTACTAAAATTTTGGTCTTGAAAAAATTCACCCTAATTCCTATTCAAAATATCCACATAAATTTTCATTTAATGCATTCCTTCAATTAAAATAATTTTCTATTATAAAATTTTTAATAATTTTTTTTTTAATAGTAATATAATAATATATATATACCTATATATATATAATAATTCCCTAAAGATGCCATCAAGAAGGTCGAATGTTCTCGAAACAAGGATAACAATCATCATCGAAGTTTTAAGTTTCAATTGGACACTCTATGAATACTATTGAACATACCCGAATTGAAAAACATCGTAAAAGTCAAGCAACTGGCTCGTCAAGTACATTCAATATTATTCTTAAATGGAGAAATTAATGAGAAATAAATAAAACAAATTTTAGATTGCATGTTAAAGATATTGAAAGAGATGATTGTACACATATCTCTCTATATTGTGGTATGATTAACCTTGGTGGACCATATGAGGTGATGGGTAGACTACAAGACATATGTTTGGTGCCGAATGTAGACACTATCTATGTTCTTGCAAAATTTCCCAAGACACATGAAAATGTTAGATATCATCTCTTAAAGGTCAAGTATGACATGTATGAAGAATCTACGTCGTTGTGTGATGAAATCACATCCAACATTTCAAATAACATTGTAAGTATGTTTATTTATGCTTATGTGTTATGCAGTATTCTAAGGATCACTATTATTATTATAAATGATTGATCATTGACATATTGTATTTTTTTTTCATAGGATTTTGCTGAGAGTCTTTCAATGATGTTCGAGGGTATTTATTTTCTAGAGCCAAATATTATGAATGTGATCAACAGTTTCCATATAAAGACAAAAGAGGAAAGGAGAAGGAAGTAAAAAGCAATAATCCATGACACTGCAATGGTACATATTGGGGATCATCAAAGAATCACTTGTTTTTGTAGATGTCAAAATTGAAGCTAAAAATTATGTTATCATTAGTGAGGAGGAGATTAGAACTATTGTTCAAAAGGAGAAAAGAAATAAAACGCCAGAAATAAAAATGGCCATGAATGTCTCTCTTCTAGTTGATGATGAAGAGATTGTTTATATAGAAGGTATGTTAACTAGTAAGAAAAAGAAGTCAAAAGTTGGTCAATCTGTTAAAATCATGGGCAACAATGAACATCAAAGTGAAATTTCTAAAGGAAGCTAAGCAATCATAATACCAGGTATTGATTTAGAGGGTGACATTATTAAAACAAAACAAAATATCATTCGAGATCACTTGATGAATAATGAATTAATTATTGGTGGAAAAACATTTTAGCTTAATGTCAGCTAATTATATAAGCCATATGAAGGACAATCTCAATATCAAATTAGAAAGGCACATCACCTACATGTCCATAATTTGAAAACATTGTTCAGGTACAATCTGAATGCACATGTGGTGGATTATGTGTTTCTTGTTTATCCAAATCATGTTCCCAACAAAGAGCCATTTAACAGGACACGATGTTTTGAATACAAATATTATGTAATTGGAGGGAACCATTCAACAAATATCAAAAGACAATTGATCAAGGAATATCCCAATAACTCTCTTTTTGAAACACTGAAATGCATCATTTATGTTGGCTTATCAAGAACATAGGAAAATTGATTGGCAATGCATCATAATGTAGATAACAAGTATAGAATGTTTATGACTTTCATCCAAAGGGTCAAATTTATGCATGATGAATTTGAACATAGTTACGATCAAATGAGAAAATGACCTAGTACCTATTTTTTTGAGGTAGCAAAAATCACTCGATTTTGAAAAATGGTGATCCAGAATACACCTTCTTTTTTTGAGCATATTTTTATGTATCAAGTATGAACAATTTTTTTAAATGTTAGTTATTTTCATGCTAATTTTGAAATGTGTTGATGCAGCATAACACATGTTTTTAGAAGGCTTACTTTTGACACTTTACATTTTTTTATGTCTCAAGTGTGAATAGTTTTTTTTTGTCAGTGATTTCTATCATGATTTTGAAAAGTGTTGATGACCATCAACCCTTTTTTTTAAAGCGCTTAGTTTTCATACTTTAAATTTTCTAATGACTTAAGTGTGGATACATTTTTTTAAATGTTGGTGACTTTCATGTTAGTAATAAAACAAAAAATAAAATTAAAAAAAAAAAAAAAAACATGACACAAAAATAAAAATAATAATATATTATATATATATATAATATAATATTATATATATATATATATATATTATATATATATGTGAAAACAAAAACTAATAAAAATGTTAACAAAAACAACCAAAATATAACTCGTAAAAAATAAAAATATCGAATAAAAAATTAACAAAAAAAATGAAAATGTTTCAAATATATATATATATATATATATATATAATATATAATATATATATAATATATAAACAAATTAAACTAAAACAAAAAAATTAAAAAAAAATCAATTGTTTTTTTATTTTTTTTTAATTTAATTTTGTATATATATATTATATATATTATATTATATATTAATTTTCTTCTATTTAATCTTACTTTTTTCGTAATTACTTAACATTTTTTTTAAATGATGTTTTTATTTTTTTATTTTTTATTTTTAAGTTAAAAAAACGGTTTTTTTTTTTTTTTTTTTCTTAACGTATATATACCTTTTAAATTTTGTGCTTTTTTTTATATTTTTTAATTATCCTTTTTTATTTAATTAATTTTTATTAATATTTTTTCAGTTTTAGAAGTTAATTTTTGATATTTTTTTTTTACATTTTATGGTTAATTTTTTTTTCTTTCTATATATTTTAAGATATTTAATTTATATTTGGTCACTAATTGTTTTTACATTTTATATATTCGATAGTTGCTTCTAAATTTTTCGTTATAATGAATCAAGTCTATCCGACAATGTGTTAATCTCATAGTTGGTCTTTAAGCTTTCAGTACAATGGATTGAGATCAATTACACTGCATGTCAATTTGATAGTTGATTTTAATTTTTTTTGCAGTGTATCAAGTTGTCTTAGGCAAAGATTTTAAAATCGCTATACATTTAACATTTAAAAAAACTACTCTTGGTATAATAACTCATTCATTCAAGTGTTCATTTTTAATATTTTTTTAGTCATAAATTTTTCCCATGATGTCATGCTTGAAATATTTTGAAAACTTAAGTTGTTTTGTAGTAATAGTCTTCAGTTTCAATTCCATGGTTGAAAAATTGTCAAGATTTTAATGTTTTCCTAAGTCATGATATTTTATCTTTAATGATATAGTTGAAAAGAATTATAAATATTTTTTCTTAGCACCATGCTTGAAAATTGTTGGAATTTTAAGGTTTTTCAAACAAGTGATATTTTAAATTTAATGTCATGCTTAAAAATCGTTGGACTTTTAAGGCTTTCCAAAGATGTAATATTTAATTGTTAATGTCATGCTTGAAAATTGTTGTAAATTTAAAGTGTTTCAAAGTCATGATATTTTGTTCTTAACGTCATTATTAAATTTTTTTGAAGATGTATCCTGAAAATAGACGTTAGTTTGGCATCGACACTTTTCAATTTCAAGGTGTTTTTTGCACCAAACAAAATGGATTTTATTGTTTTTCATTGTTATTTTTAAAAAATATTGAAAATTTGCTCTGAAAAAAATGGTGATGCAGAATCAACACTTTTTTTTGGGTTGTTTTTTCAATTTTTTGGGATTTTTGGGCTTGGGCCCATTTTGAGGTAGTAGTTCCCATTTGATTAGTAGCTATGTTTTTGTAGAAAAATGTGACGGGGATAAGACAAAAGTCAGTTCAAGTTTTCGGAATGAATGTTATATGGAAATAGGTTATCAAATTGAGGAACAAATCAATTCAAAAGGTGGCAAAGTAAATTCAAAATTATTCAGAGGCGTGGATAACATTTTCCAGTTAGCATTTAGAACTGGGGAGATATGGGAATTGGTTGATGATATTTTTGACACGTGGGAGAGTATTTCCATAAACTATTAGAAGGTTAAAATGTCTAGACCCATAATATGTACCAACAGTATGTCAGATTCTGAAATGAAGCAACTTCCAAGTGATATGACTATCACGTCTTGGAGAACATTGCAAGGAGTGAAGGACAAGCTATTCGAATCAATACTATGTTGTGTGAATGTTGAATGGAGGGAGTTGGGATGATGTGGTGCACAACTACCCAAAATCAAGTTCAACAACAACACTTTAAGATTTTTATCTTGCATTCAAAAATGTATGTTGATTTTTACATTCATTTTATTCATATGTATTTTTATTTCATTTTATTACTTATACTTATATTTGTTTATTTCATTAAACATGTCCAAGAAGGATGCGGGTGGAGTACCAAATAATTTCAAAATATTTATTGATAAAATTAAGTTGGAAAGGTTGAGAAAACAACATCTTAGGAATGTTGAACTTGATCCTAATCTTACTCATTTCATTTGGAATGGGCTGGACACTATCCAATATCAAATAATACAAGGTGATAGTGAAGACATTGCAAAACACATACCTAAAAGGGAATATGCCCTGGTTATTGCATACATTTCCCATGGTTTGAATTTCCCAAACATTGGATATTATAGTGAAACTTATACTTATCAACCTTTTAATAAAGTGGTTATGGGCTCTCAAGAAGTCACAACATCACCGGTTTGGAGATTTGTGACATTTCATTATTACACACAATTTGGAATTTTATTAACAAGCTTCAAGTGAAAAGCAAATTCAAAGATGTAACTTACATGGTAAGACATTGAAATTGTATGTTTGATTAATGTTAAAAAAATTATTTACAATTTATTTAGACTTTTACTATGTCATGTTATAGGAAAAAGTCAAATCTTATTCCTTCTCGACATCAACCAATTGTAAGTGATTGTGAGTTCATCCATGTTGAATGTTGGACAAAAGATGATA
Organism: Pinus taeda; assembly: GCA_000404065.3. Classification (NCBI taxonomy): domain Eukaryota; kingdom Viridiplantae; phylum Streptophyta; class Pinopsida; order Pinales; family Pinaceae; genus Pinus; species Pinus taeda. The sequence goes on from APFE030421612.1 coordinate 10,514, forward strand.
GCTATAAGCCTATTCTTCTCAATCGAGTAGATGGAAAGAGTCATAGCCAAGTACTAGTTCCTGATGTTGTCGTAAGAAAGTTAACATATGAGGATAAAGAAGAAAAAGGAGAGATAGTTAACATTTATAAAAAACTGCGAGCATTGATAACTATCTTATAGTTTAAATTTTCAAATGAAGGAGATTGGGTTTTGGATTTATTTTCGTGTTCAGGTAAGTTTTATTATATAAAATTAAATTTAATATTTCTTTTTTAGATTTTATGTGTTTATACTAATTTAATTACTTATTTCTTTTGTGATTTATGATTAGGCCCAACACTAGCATGTTTCCCACGAAAAGGAAGAAATTGCATTATGAATGAAAAACACTCACTACATTGAAATTTTATTCAACAAAAAATTAATGCCCACATGCATGCCCACCATTTCAAGTTTCAAAATTCTCTTGGATCTACGAGTGGTTTCAGCAAACTCCCATCTCAACATTGTTCCTCTAGAAACAACCTCTTCATAATCTCTATTATCTTGAAGCGAAGAGATCCTCTCTTTGTTAAATTGAAGTCATAAACAAGTATGTCAACATCCTCGAATTTTAAAATTGATGTTGGAAGCTAATGTTAGTAAGTTGTTTAATGCATTTCTCCTCACCATGTGATCCCGGAATAAACCTTCACATGTCAACAGTTTCTTATAACACATCAAAAGTAGGCTTTGGCATGTATGATTTCTTAATACATTTAATTAATGATGTCCAGATCCCAACTTCCTTCCTCCTCAATGTGTCTAAAAACGACTGAACATCTGATCAATATCGTCATGAGTGTGCCCAAGAAGAAGGAAACTGACCTTTACCTTCTGAAAAATTCTCAATTCAATAAGAATGTTTAGATATTCGAAAGAAATCTTATTTTTGTTTTCACGACAAGTGTTGTCCAATTGTAGATATAAAACTTCAGGAAGGTTACCAGACCATCAATTATCAAACCCAAATATTCATTTGGATTATCATAACACTTCTTTCAATGCTTGTACAAAGTTTTTCTTTCACTTTATTTTTGTTCGCGATGCTCTTGAAGAGCTTTGACAATGGAATCTACACAACATAAAAGAAAGTCATTAAGAAATATGTTTCCATAGTTGATGACTATACAAATTTAAAAGTTAAATTTATGAATGCTTACCTCTTTCTAACCCTTCACATTTATCCCTTTTTTATTTTAGAGAAGCACATGTACTGCAAATCCCCATCCTTGACTTCTTAGGAATACATTATTGAATTCTTTCTTTGATATATTCACAAAATATTGATATGTAACAAATTGATCATGTCCCTCAACACCTTCTGCATATTCTTTGTATAAGTTGTAGACTTCTCGCCTTGAGAAATTATCTAGAATATGTATTGTCTCTCTATTTGGCATACACTCTCCATGCTTTGAAAAGAAATATTTCATCCATGACATTACAGTGTTTGATAATGGCCCAAACTGTCGTTTATGACGTACTTTTGAATAAAATGTGGTATCCTTTTCCAAATTTTCTTGGATTCTTAACAGAAGAAAATTACCCATTGAATGAAACATTTTGAAATCCTTTCTACAGATAAATAAAGACCCAATATGATAATCATAACTTTATAATGTAGATTGCATGCACCCCACTAAATATGAATTTTGCATGCTTTTTTCATTGACAAATATCTCTTCCTTTTCTCCAATGCAAACTTGAAATCCATACGTTTCAAGCAATATTTTTTACAACATTCACCTGAAATGAGAGCGCTGATAGAAATTCTTCTCGTCAAACATTCTGCTCTACCCCTTGTATAACTAGAACATCTCCATCATTGGATCATCATTCGTATAAGCATTTTCATCGTCATTATAAGGAATGTTATCCTCACTATGATCATTTGTTCTTCTGAAATACTGACTTGGAGGATATTCTTCATCTTGCACTTCTTTAGTGCTACCCTCATAGTCCTTAGAATTAGGACTAAATGGAAAATTTGATTCGATGTTTCTTCGATAGTCTTCATCATGTGCATTGTGAGTGCTTTTCTCATAGTCCATAGGATTAGGACTGTGTTGAAAATGTGACTCTTTACTTACTGAAAATATTCATCATGCCCTTCATCATTTTTGCTCTCATAGTCCTTATAATTAGGACTAAGTGCTCCATCCTATCCTTCGTCACTACTACTCTCATAGTCCTTAAGATTAGGACTAGGTGGAAAATGTGACTCTCGATTTATTGGAAATTATTCATCCTTACCTTCATCACTATTGTTCTTATAGTCCATGGGATTAGGACTAAGTGGAAACTATAACTCTTTATTTATTTGAAAATATTCATCATGCTCTTCATCACTGTTGCTGTCATAGTCCATAGGATTAGGACTAAGTGGACACGGTGACACTATTCATTTGAAATGACTCATCATGTTCTTCATCACTACTGCTCTCATAGTCCATAGGATTAGGACTAAGTGGACACTATGACACTCTATTCATTTGAAATTCTTCATCATGTTCTTCATTACTATTGCTCTCATAGTCCATAAGATTAGGACTAAGTGGACACAGTGACACTCTATTCATTTGAAATTCTTCATCATTGCTACTCTCATAGTCCATAGGATTAGGACTAAGTGGACACCGTGAAACTCTATTCATTTGAAATTCTTCATCATGCTCTTCATCATTGTTGCTTTCATAGTCCATAGTATTAGGACTAAGTGGAAACCACGACTCTTTATTTATTTGAATATCTTCAACATCCTCTTCATCATTGTTGCTCTCATAGTACATAGGATTAGGACTAAGTAGAAACCATGACTCTTTATTTATTTGAAATTCTTCATTGTGTCTTTCATCAATGCTTCTCTCATAGTCCTTAGGATTATGACTAGGTGAAATATTTGACTCTCTATTCATAGTGGAAGAATTTTTGTTATATTCATCAATATGAATAGGGTTGTTACATGACGAAGATGTTGATGCTTCAAAAAGCAAAACTTCACTATCAGAAGAATCCATGCCTTTCAAACAGAAGAGGTTGAATGATACAAATGCACCCTCTCCTAATGATAATAGCTTAAAAAATGAAAATTTCCCTCCAAAGTTTCCCTCCAAAAATTTTTGTTGAATTTTTTCCCTCCAAAAATTTTGTTTCATGTATTTTCCTCCGTAATTTTCTTCTACAATTTATTGAAAAATTTTAACTAAAATTTTCTTATGAAATAAACTTTTCAAACTAAACCTTTAAATTAAAATTATAAACTAAATCTTTTACCTAAATTAATTTTTTACTTAAACTATATAACATTTACTATACAATTGAAGGTTTTTTATAATTCTTATTATATCTTCTAAAACAAATTAATCCCACATTCACCGTGTAGTCAAACAATTCTGTAATGTTCGTTTTATCATAATGTACTATATTGCCATAACAAGATTTATATGTTAAAGTCTTTATAAAAATAAATTAATCCCACATTCATTGTGCAATAAGCCAATTCTATAATGTTTGTTTTATCATAGCTCCCTATATCGCCATAACAAAATTCACATGTTAAAGTTTTTGTAAAAACAAATTAGTCCCACATTAACCGTGCAGTAAAATAATTTTGTAATTTCTGCTATAACATAAATTTCATCACTATTCCTCACATCACATCAAGGTTTTTTGAGGTTCGGTAAAAGACTTGGAGTGAATTTGTGGAACAACTACATTCTATCAACAACATATTCAATGGAAGATTATCACATTTGAAAGGTTAGTTTCCCTTTTTCTCTAAGCAAGTTTTAAAATCCAATTTAATGAAATTTAACTTTTTTTAGAAATTAAAAATTTAGATGAGCTAGATTTACCCACTACATCCACATTGGGCATGGTGAGCCCAATCATGCTCGTCGGCGACACAATGGGCCTGTGGGGGAGGGGTCGGGGGGGTTGGCACCCAGCCCCCCGCCCCACCCCGATCGCCCAATAGCCCGCCGGGAGAATTAGTCTCCACCCTGATAGGCTGTTCAGCTACCGAGGTGTGGCGAGGGGCTAGGCACTAACCCCCACGTCCCACATCGGTGACCTAATGGCCTGTTGAGGTAGCGGGTTGATTACGAGAATCATTCCACCACCCCGGTGGGTCGTTGGGTCACTAGGGTGTGGAGCAGGGCTGGCGCCTAGCCCCCCGTCCCACCTCAATAGCCCAACGACACGCCGAGGTGGGGCGAGGTGCTGGGCGCAATTAGCCCACCAACCCCCAGTGGGCCGTTGGGCCGCGAGGGTTGGGTGGGATGGGGCTGCTGAGGTGGAGTGGGAGGGGGCTACATTTTTTAAATTTCTTATTTTTTTTAAAACTTTTTTTTAAATGGTTATGTTTTACAAAATTATTTATCATTTATCATTTTGTTTGTTAATTTAAGCAATTTTTTTTGTAATTTATTGATTTAAATATATGTGTATTTTTTTGGCATCAAAAAAGATATATGTGAATCTTACTGGACAAAAGACTGCTAAAATTAAAGGTGAATCCTCAAAAAAAATTGTTGAATGATTCAAACGTCAGCTGATAACTACAAATCTATCAAGTGCCTCAAATTATAAGAAGACAATTTTATATTGGAAGAAATCAAAAGAAGTGTAGTTTCCAGAAAGTATGGTGTATGTGAACGAAAGAGGAGGCAAAGATGTGTATATATATCCATATGCTGATATCCCTAGCTGATCCAAGTGAATATTGGTGGCCACCCACCAATTCCATTTGGACCCCCACCATTGTTTTTGTCATTTTTCCAGTTTCCTTATTTGTAGGACAATTTACTATTTTTGGCATTTTTATGAGTCCTGAACTTTTGGAGCCGTTTTGAGGCCCTAAACAACGTTTTTTAGGAAAACTAGAAGCAACATGGGTTAATCAACTAGTTTTGCTCTTCCCAAAGTTGTATTCCATAGATAGATCTTTGTAACGAGGTATTGTGCACATCAAACGCAGATCATATGCCAAAGTTATGACCCCCAAAAGTTTATGTACCAATTTATCTATTGTTTCTCAGCAATAAATAGGCCTTCGAGCCTAATTGTAAGAGAGTTCAAAGGCATGTAGCAACCAAATCTCTCCTCAAAGATAAGTTACCATCACTTGAGCTAGTTTATTTCCATTTCTGTTTGTAAGCATATTTCAGTATTTTACATTAATGAAATGAAGTATTATTTCTATTGTATATTTGTATTTATGGTTATGTCTGTAATTTGTTGGTTCCTGTTTAAATCTGAATCAGTGGTATCAGATCAGTCTTCTCTTTCTCTGTTTTTCTTTGCATGTCCCCAACGAGGTCAAGATATAAGGAGTTAGGGCTTGAACTAGTCAAACCTTTGCAAGACCAGCCTCACAAATCCTAATGGCCTCCGATGGCGGATGAAAAGAAAGACCCAATGGCCTCCCATGGGAAGGGACCAAGATGTGCCAGAGTTCACAAATATTTTTCATACCTTTAAGTTGAGTATCGAGGATTCTGTGCTACATTTGGTACTCAAATACAGTAGCTACTTACATTTATACATCTAGGACAAGATGGAGTTCTTGAACATCTCCTTGCTTGGCATGACATACCGATACAATGTCAAGATCAAGCAAAAGTTTAAACAAAAGAAGCGAGACTTTGGATTTGCGAATCCAAAGAACAAAGGACAAAGACAAGGTGGGGTGACCCAAGACAACCCGTCAAAACCGCAAGAAAAGAACAACACCACGAAGTCAAATAAGGACATAGGAAAGTGGTGTGAGTTCCATAAGAGCCCCACTGAGTCAGAACCTTGCATGAGGAATGATAAAGGGAAGCAGATCATTAACGTGGTGCCCAACACCATTGTTACCACCACCAAGATCCAAAAGAAAGAGCCTGAAGATCCATAAGAGGGGCAGTGTCTTTTCCACTCACAGATGTGGGTGATGGGTTCACCGCTACAATTCATTGTTGACAGTGAGAGCCAAAAGAACCTCATTTCAGTTGAGGTCATGAAGCAATTGGGCCTACCGACTGCACCACACCCATAGCCATACAACATCGGATGGCTTCATCGAGGAGGAGATCTCTGAGTCCACCAGCAATGTCGCCTTCCCTATAGCATCAAGCCCTTCACATATGAGGTATTGTGTGATGTTGCACCTCTTGATGTTTGTGATGTACTATTAGGCCAACAATACTTATGGAGGTGATATGTTGCGTATGATTCAAGGCCTTGAGCTGTTATTATTTCTTTGGGTAATTCATTATCCAGGATACCGGAGGTAGCCCCACCTACTGCCACTTCTTTGATCTCTACTAAGAAAGGCAGTAAGATCATGTCTCATATTAGGAAATTTACTTTTTTTTCTAGTTCACCCTCAAAGTAAGGGGAAGATCATAGCCACATCCTTGGCTCCTAGTAAGGGTTCCTCCATGCATTAGAAGCATGTGGAAATGGCCATGAAAGAAGACAAGGACATCTTCTCCTCACCCATAGGAATATCATTCAAGTGTCAAGTCAAGCATTCATCTGATCTGACTTCTAGAGCACCTTTGCCCAATGGACCGATATATCACTGCTCCATTCTGGAAAATTCCAAGTAAAAGCAGTGACATGATCAACATCAGGTACCACACAAGTTTCAAGTGGGTGACAAAGTTTGGTTTCATCTACAGAAAGAATGACTTACAAAAGCCCATCAAAAGCTCATATTACTCTAATATGGTCCTTACACCATTACCAAGGCTATGGGAGACAATGCATTTGAGCTCAGCATTCCCCCATTCCTTGGCCTACACTGAGTGTTCAATGTGTACCGCCTTTAGCAATACTTTCCGCCATTACTAAACACATCCAACATTGCAGAACAACTCACACCAACAGAGTTATATCCATATTGCATGGAACAAGTAGTAGCTGATCGGATCATGGACACATAGATCAAGTACACTCATCAGCGAAAGATCCAACTTTATCAAGTTGTCAAAGCAGGCCAACTCCTTCACCAGGGCAAGTGGCTCACCAGGAACCAATTTTAGCAGAAGTTTTCTCATCTCATGGAGGAACTCAATGCAATGGGGACCATTGCTTCCTAAGGGGCAAGAAATGATCTAGGTGGATATTGGTGGCCACCTGTCAATTCCACTTGCACCCCCACCATTTTTCTGTCAATTTTTCAGTTTCCTTATTTGTAGCACAATTTACTATTTTTGGTAGTTTTTCGGGTTCTGAACTTTTGGAACCGTTTTGAGGCCCTAAGCAACATTTTTTGGGAAAACTGAGAGGAACATGGGTCCATGGTCTGATGTTTCTCTTCCCAAAGTTGTAGTCCTTGGATAGATATTTCTAACAAGGTATTGTGCATGTCAAACAGAGATCGTTTGCCAAAGTTGTGACCCTGAGAAGTTAATGTACCAATTTACCCAAAACAGGGCCCATAGTTTGGCGCTTCATCTCCTAGGGTTATGGTTTTGGATGTTTAGGGTTTTCCATTGTTTCTCAACAATAAATAGGCCTTCAAGCCTCATTGCGATAGAGTTCAAAGGCATGTAGCTGCCACATCTCTCCTCAGAGATAAGCTACCATCGCCTAAGCTAGTTTATTTCCATTTTTGTTTGTAAGCATATTTCATTATGTTACATTAGTGAAAGGAAGTATTATTTCTCTTGTATCTTTTTATTTATGGTTATATCTGTAATTTGTTGCATTCCTATTTAAATCCGAAACACTAGCGATAGTGGAATTTATGAGGTGCTGAGAAAGGTCACAGACATATGTTTGATACCGAACATTGAAGTTGTTTATATACTTACAAAACCACCCAAGTTAGATGACAAGATTAAATATCAATTATCATTCTCATTGTATGACATGAGAGAGGTATCTACAATGTTGTCTAAAAAAATCATGAATGAGATTGCACAAGATATCTTAAATATTTTTATTTATATTTTTGTTTTATGTTACTATAATTATCTCATTATATTTTTTATAACTTGGTTTTTATTGACATATGGTATCTTGTTCGACAAAAGTTTATTAAAAAAATTTCAATTATGTTGGGAGGCATTCATTTAATAGATCAAGATATTATGAATGTTGCCAGCAGTTTCTACTCAGGGTCAGAGGAAGATATGGAAAACAAGCAAAAACCAGTAATTCATGATGCTACAAAACTACATCCAAGGGATCATAAAAAATGCCTCTAGTGGATAAATCTAGCAAAGGTAGACAGGTTACTTTTGAAGATGAGGAAGTTGAAACTGATGCTGAAGAATACGTTGTCATTACTAAGGATGACATTGGAAGTAATGTTAGAAATGAGAAGAGCCATAAAAGACCAAAATTAACAATGCCCAAGAATGTCATCGTTCTAATTAATGATCAGAATGTTAGGAGGAAAAAAATTAAAGCTGAACATTCTCAAGTAGTCATTACCAAAACTGAAGATCCTAGTGAAAATTCAAAATAAAGTAGGGAAATCATTACACCAAAAGCTGATTTAGAGGATGACATTATTAAAACAAAAAAAAAATTCCACTCAATAGAACTTGACAAAGAGAAACTTAATTGAGGGTGGTCTTATATTCCAGCTTAATGTGAGACAAAGCTATAAGCCAAGTGAAGGACAATGTAAATATCAAATCAGAAAGCCATACCACTTGCATGTTCACAACTTGAAGACATTGATGAGGTACAATCCATATGCTCATGTGGTTAGTTATGTGCTTCTTGTTGATTAAGTTCAAGTTCCCAACAAAGAAGCATTTTATAAGTCAAAATGTTTTGAATACAATTATTATGTTCTTGGAGGGAACCATTCTGTAGAAGCTCAAAGGCAATTAATGGGTGAATATCTCAATAACCCACATTTTTAAATAATGAAATGTATCATTTATGCTGGTATATCATATATAGAAACAAAGTTATTAGCATGGGATCATAATTCAGATAATGAATATAGGATGTCTATGAATTTCATCCAAAGGGTTAGATTTATTCATAGCGAATTTGGAGAAACATGTGGTGGGATAAGATAAATGTTACTGTAGATTTCCGAAAGGAATGTTGTATGGAAATAGGCTATCAAATTGAGAAGAAAATCAAATCGAAAGGAGGCAGAGTAAATACTGATATATTCAAAAGTATTGATAACAATTTCTAGTTGGCATTTAGAACTAGAGAGATATGATAATTGATTAATGAATTTTTAGCATGTGGGGGAACATTGGCATTAAAAACTAGAAGGTCAAAAGGTCTAAACCATTGATATGTAGCAATAGTAAATCAGGTCCTGAAATGAAGCAACTTCTAGAAGATATGACTATCACACCTTGGAGATAACTGTAAGGAGTGAAGGATGAAAAACTTGTCAAATCAATATTATCTTGTGTGAGGTCAGGGGAATTATCATTGGAGGAAATGTCTGAGGAATTTCAAAAGTAAGTTTGTTTAACTATTTTTACTTATTTCTAGATTATAATGTTCTTTTAAATATAACATATTGTTCTTGGTAGTATTTGTTATACATATCATTGTATTAACTTTTTTTTACCTTATCTATTCAATCACAAAGTTTACATGAAAATACAAGAACAAATGGTTAAATTGTTGAATGAAAATAGTGGGGATGATGTTGTACACAACTATCCAAATTCAAGTTCAACATCAACACTAAAAGATTTTTATCTTGCATTTAAAAAGTTATGTTGATTTATACATTCATTTTTATTCATCTGTATACTATTTTCATTTTATAACTTATACATATATGTGTTTATTTTATTAAAGGTGAGGAAGGATGCAAATGGAGCACCAGATAATTTCAGCACCTTTATTGAAAAAGTAAGATTGAACGATTGAAGAAGCAATGTCTTAGGAATATTTAACTTGATCCAACTCTTACTCATTTAATTTGGAATGGGCTTGACACTATTCAATATGAAGTAATACAAGGCAACTATGAAAACATTGCTAAACTCATACCTAAAAGGGTAAAGTGGTTGTGAGGTTTGTAGAAGTCACATCATCACCACTATAGAGATTTGTTACATTCATTCATACACACAATTGGTAATGTTATTGTCAAGCTTCAAGGGGAAAACAAACTCAAGGATGCAACTTACATGGTAAGACGTTGAAAATGTATGTTTGATTAATGTTAAAAAAATTCATTTGCATACAAGTTAATTGAACTTTTACTATTTCATGTTACAAGCAAAAGTCAAATCTTCTGAACTGTGAAGATCAACCATTTATAAATGATTGTGGATTCATCCATATTGATAGTTGGTCAAAAGATGATAGCTATATGTCCATGACTTTTAATTTAGTAGATGGAAAGAGTCATAGCCAAGCACTGGTTTATGATGTTGTTGTGAAAAAACCAACATATGAAGACAAAGAAGCAAAAGGAGAGATAGTTAACATTTATCAAAAACTACAGTCATTGGTTAACTATCTTATAGACATATATTCAAATGAAGGAGATTGGGTTCTAGATTTATTTTTTGGCTTAGGTAAGTTTTATTATATAGAATTGAATTTAAATATCTTCTTTCTTAATTTATAAGTCAATATACTAATTTACTTCATTATTTATTTTGTGCTTGATAATTAGGTACAACACTAGCATGTTGTCTAAAAAAATGAAGGAATTTCATTTCCATTGAAAAAGATCTAGTACAGTGCAAATTTATTCAACAAAAAATTAATGCTCTTCAATTTCTTCCAAATGTAATGCAAGAAATTGGGTTGAATAAAGGGGATTTTAGTGAATCACGTGTGACAAAAAAAGTAAAGGAACCTCAACCACCATTACATGGAATGATTGGAAAGGCATACATTGGGAGATTCACAAATATCAAAGATCCATTAGAAGAGGAAAATGAGGAAAATGAAGAGAAAACATTGTGGGAGAAGACAATGATGAAACTCTAGAGAATGAAGAGTTTGGATTACGCGATATTGTTGATCAAATTTAAGTTATGGTTGGAAATCAAGCTCATTTTTTGTAACTATTAATTAGTTATACTTGTAATGTTTTTTACTTTGACATTTTATGGGAAGAATAAACATTCAATTAATGTTTTTATGTGTTCAATATTCGTACTATGTGATTTTCGCTTTAACTCTTATGTGAATCATTATTTCTTGAAAAAAACAAGGATTATTATTATTTTTTGACATGGAATGCATAAAAAAAAAATTATTCAACCATTTTTTGTAAAATTTTTCCTATAAAAATTGTGATTTTGACATGTCATTTCTAGAAACAATTTATCAAAATGTGTAATTATTTAGTTATATTTTTGTTGAAAATGATTATTTTTATGTCAATAGTTAAAAAATATTATTTTTTAAAGACAATTATTTGATGTGCATTGAAAAATTAATTAACAATATATAAATATGTAGAATATCAAAACTTTAAAACATCGACCTTCTTTTTTAACCATGTAAAAAAAAACTTCACTACCAAAAAAAATATGAAGAAGAAGACCACTTCAAAAATTGTTAAATTTAGAAAATAAGTATTTACATTTAATACATTATAAAATTTAAAGTAAAAAAATAGGTCTTTTAAAACAAGGATCTATGCACAATCAACACATTTTAAAATCAGCATGCAAATCATTAACATTCTAGAAACTAATGTATATAAAAGACTTAAAGTGTCAAAAACGATGCTAAAAAAATGTGTATTTTACATCACCACTTTTCAAAATCAGGTCACTTTTTTGCTTTCTCTACGAAACGATAATCGTATTAGTTCAGGTTTCAATGTTTACATTGTTTAACATGTGTATGCATAGAAAAGTCCAGAAAATATCACATATACAGTGTTATAAAAACCACATTAAAGTCATTACCAAAATACTATGATATATGTGTATACACAATACCACATTTAAGAAAGGAAATCAAATTGCAAGATCTTATAAAAGTTCAATGATATGATTTACAACCAAAAAGTATGTGTATAGTTACATACAAAGGTTAAATGCAATGAAGATAATATATAGGTATGTGTACGGAGACCTCTTTGGAGGTTAAAAGAGTAATTTTGAAATTAGGGTTGGTAACATTACAAAAGTAAAAATAATGATATCCATGACATAAGTACAAAAGAGTGGTGAAGTATAAGTATGCCAAGAAATTATGTGTACTTAAACAACAATTTTGAAATTAGGGTTGGTGAAGTATAAGTATGCCAAGAAATTATGTGTCCTTAAACAACAATTTTGAAATTAGGGTTGGTAACATTATGAATGTAAAAATAATGCTATCCATGACATAAGCCTTAAACAACAATTTTGAAATTAGGGTTGGTAACATTATGAATGTAAAAATAATGATATCCATGACATAAGTACAAAAGAGTAGTGAAATATAAGTACGCCAAGAAATTATGTGTCCTTAAAACAATAATTTTAATTTTGAAATTAGGGTTGGTAACATTACGAATGTAAAAATAATGATATCCATGAAATAAGTACAAAAGAGTGGTGAAGTATAAGTATGCCAAGAAATTATGTGTAACACCCCTGGCTCCTTGGAAGATTTACTGTGGTTATTTAATTCTGTTTTATGATTTACTGCATTTATTTTCTGTTATGTTATTATCAAGGCTGGAAAGCTAGATAACAAATTAAGGCTGGAAAGCTAGATAACAAATTGTTACTTAATGAGTGATTAGGAGTTGAGACATGATTAATTAAAACAAATTGTTTACTACAATTATAAGAAACAGTTATACCCCTACCCTAGGGCCACCCCCTACCCTGGGCATGGCCCTAGGAAGGAGAAATATAAGGGGAAAAGATGAAGAATTGGGAGACTATCCTAGAGGTGGGAGAAAAGTGACTAGTGGGAAGTTTCTCATTAACGGTAAAATTAAGTGCATGACTTGAAGCTAGAAGCTAGATAGTGTAGTTCTGGGCCTAGTTCTGAGGCACAAGGCACCGACTATAATTGGAAATTATTCCAGTGAGACCGACTATAATTGGAAATTATTCCAGTGAGAAAAATAGAAAAAGTGCTCAAAGGAGAGCCTCGATGCAATCAAAGGAGAGCCTGGATGCAATCACGAGGCTTGTGGCGAGGAGGAGAGACTTTTTGGATATTTGTTGAAGTTACACTGATAATTTAAAGTAAAGTAGATAAGTAATGTAGCCTCTTTTGTTTAAGCATGGATTATAATAAAATAACATAATATATGTTTACTTATAGCATCATGATAGTTCATTACATAGCATGAATATTATGCGTAACTCATAATAGAATGTGCACAAGAAATCAAAAGGAGTTATTAGTGCAGAAATAAGTATAAATATCCCATGAAATTGTAAATCTAGTAATTGATAGAGTCCAAAAGATCAATCAGCTCCTACAGTCCTGTTCTGTTTTGTATGAACGAAAGCAAACAAAGTCGCAAATCATTCCTGAAACCGCTGGTGGAATAGACCAAATAGAGTAACTCTCTCTGTCATAGAGGGTCGTTTAAACCCTCAGCATTCAAGAAAACAAGGTTTCTACTCACTTAAGGGTATCATAAATTGTTCGAAGTATATGCTTCAATACAAGTGAGCAACAAATGTACTATTAATAACCACATAGATATCAACATATTTGTGAGTCAATAAGTATGGAACAGTATTAAGAAAAATATCAGTAAGAGTATTAATAATTTGAAATGATGAAAACCTTTCGAAAGTCAATAAAATATATATGAATATACAATATCATAATCGAGTTTTTACAACCGAACACTTTACTGCAACAGAGTGCAAGTCCTATGGCATTCATCTAATAAAGATTGAAACCAAAAAGGGTGTAAAACCCTCAACTACAGATAAAACCCCTGTTTGCATACAAAACCCTCGATTGTTGCAAGAAACGGCAATCCCAAGGAATTTTACCATAAATGACAAAAACTAAAGGCAGAATAGTCTTTCAAACTAAATGGAAAACAACCAAATCAACCTTGCAAATAACTGACTTGATAGTCAATATTTACAGTCTATCCAGATAGAATTAAAGCCCAAACTCTGGCCGAAAACCCCTTCCATACGATTTATCATAGGCATAAACCTTAACAAGAAAACTGGGCAAACTACAGTGAACGAATCCAACCTGTGCAAAGCAGTGCATAGTGTTAGTTCTTAGGATCTAGGAGGGTGCCATACCAATCCTGCATGAACCCAGGTAGGAGTAGTAAGTTACCTGCATAAAACCAAAAACCCTGATATCAGAGATACATATCACTTAAGCATAAAGACACAACGAAACAAAGTAACCATTGGCATAAGCTTACGTGACCTCTGAAAGTTCCTGTTGGGTGTAATCCACCTGTGTAACAAAAGAATAAAGATGTTAATGATATGTATAGATAATGAGATCAATTTTGAGAACTGCAAAATGCCCTGTGGAGTAAAAACCTCACCTCCCTGGGTGCGGCCTCATTTATCCTCAACTAATGATGAAACTGAGCAGTATGGCGAAGCCCCTAGATGGGGAGTTTTGCCTATCAGACCATTACCAAACCAGAGGGAGTAAAACTCGCAAAGCGAACTAGGATTTAGATTCCAAAAGCTATATAAAAACAACTGTGTACCATTACCCCGCTGAGAAGGACCTCTAGTGGAAACCATGGCGCTTAAGAAACAACTTGCATAACCGAGGAAGGACTAGGAAACTGAACTTGCTACAGAGCATCCAAACCATCGAAACTCATCGAATGCAAATTCTTCCCCATCCGTTCAAAGGCATGAGAAGTATAGTTGGACCCAACCCAAATCTGCACCGTCGTCGGATTATTCCCCGGCAAATCAATGGAGGTGAGCAGATACATGTGTTAAGCTGAGGTCTAGGCACTGAATGAGGAAGTGACAGGAGATAGCCACATATTGCACCGCGTGGAGGAGCATACCCCGAGCATTTACACCATGGCAGGACGACAGGTCCCCAAACTGGAGTGAGCCCGTGTGCCTCTTAATGCGGCACTAAAGCCTTATTGTGAACTATACATATAACTTTTAATATCACATAAACTCAATCAAATCTAATGAATGTGCAACATCGTAAATAGTGTATCGTTTAATATAATAAATGGTAAGTAGGACTGGTCTAATGAAGAAAATTACCATGTATTTTATAATGTTTAAGTCATTACATTATGTTTCTATGTTTTTAGTTCATTTTAAAAGGAAATGCTATATAGTGTCAAGGCCAAAATCATTTTTAAAGGAAACGCTACATAGTATCAAATATTTATAGTTTATTTTAAAGGGAAATGCTATATAATGTCAAAGCTTTAATACACAAAATCATCTTTAAAGGAAATGGTATATAGTGTCAAAGATTTAATAGACAAAAGATACATGAGTATAAGGATGGTAGAAATTTGTTACCAAGAAATTAATATATATTTATATCTATAGAGCAGATT
>APFE030421629.1:5582-27434 GCA_000404065.3 Pinus taeda
CGGCCGGGGGGCATGCGTATATCATCCTTGCGGTAGATTATTTTACCAAGTGGGCCGAGGTGATGCCTACATTTGAGGCAGACGACAAAACAACTGCGATTTTCGTGTTCAATCATATAATTTCTAGGTTTGGTATTCCAAAAGCGATTATCACTGATCATGGGCGTCATTTTCGAAACATTCTGATGACTGAACTTACAGGCCAGCTTGGCTTGCGTCACGATAGTTCAACTCCTTATTATCCACAAGCTAATGGTCTAGTTGAAGCCATCAACAAAGTTCTAGTCATCATGATCCGACGAATCATTGAGATTCACCGGTCGAATTGGAATAACATGCTATTTTCAGTGCTTTGGGCGTATCGAACCTCAGTAAAAACGTCAACAGGGCTCACTCCTTTCCAACTATTTTATGGTCTGGAAGTTGTGTTACCCATTGAGTGCGAAATCCCGTCATTGCAAATGGCCATCGAATTACTTCCAGCCACTTTCGAAGAGGAAAGACGTTTGTTATACTTGGCTCAGCTAGATGAGAATCGACATGATGCTGCATTAGCGATCGAAACTCATGCAAAACGTATTAAAGCTCAGTATGATCGAAATGTGACCCCTTGAAATTTTTCGGAAGGAGACCTAGTCTTATTGTACGATCAGGCAAATGATAAATTAGGCGTTGGAAAATTTGTGCCTATGTGGCATGGTCCCTATGTTGTCAAGCGAAAGCTAGCAAAAGGGGCCTATGAATTGGTAGACTTTGACAGGGTTTCTTTAGGTAAACCAAGAAATGGTCTTTACCTGAAGAGGTATTATGCTTAAGAATGGGTATGGAGATTTTTAGTTAGGTTAGTTTTCTTTCTAGCTGGTGTGTTTTAGATTAAAAAGTGTGCTTAGCTTAGAGAGTGTTTTTCGTCATTATTCCTGCTTATCTTGGTTTTACTCTTGATGTCGCAGATGTCGACGCCTCTCCAAACATACATTGGTTTTACTGATGGTGCTTGTCGTAGTACACAGAATATTTCTTCCGCAGCTTGGGTTATTATTTTCCCTCTGCCGAGTTGGTATCTATGCATGGGGTAAGTCTCAGTCAAACAACGAACAACATTGCAGAGTATAGTGCAGTGATTGAGTTATTATCTGAATCTATTTCATTTGGGATTCAGAGTTTGATAGTGAGGTTAGATTCTAAACTCATTGTATTACAGCTTAATAGAGTATATACCATTAGAAATCCAGTGTTATTAAGATTTTTTTTGAGAGTGCATCTCTTGGAACGTGAATTTGACTATATCGAATATCAGCATATTCCAAGATCTTTAAATACATTAGCATATGCAATTTCTTCTCGAATGTTAAGTAGACATTTGCAATAATCATACAAGTAAATTTAAAAACATCCCATAACATGTTTAACAAGATAAGCCGGTAATAGTGATATAGTATAATATAGGAGTGTGTTAAGATATACATCGTCCTCGATCATAGGTTGAAAAACACCTTATGATCGGCAAAAATGATAAGTACAAAAAGAAAAAATGTCATATGTGTCTACAATAGGCGATCATCCCATCACTGGTGATGATCTCGATAAGAAACCACTGCACAGGCCACCTTACAAAGGAACCTCCTAAAAGGTCCTGGGACCCCAATCACATAGCGTTGAAGTCAACGAGGAATGTCATCTATGCTGGTCTCTGGAATGTCTCCTTTCAAGCGCTCTAGATGGCTCTCCAATTCGGCCAAGGTCTCTGCTGATTCGTCTTGCGGGGCTGGTGCCGCTGCAGCTGGTTGTTTCCTCTCATAAGGCTGGAGAGTGGTTGGTCGCCATGGGCCTGCATCTGCATTTGAAACTTTTACTATCAATTTTGGGACGAGATAAAAACAAAAACAAAATTAAATTAGGAAAAATCTTGAAAATGATTTTACCTGAGTCATCCCATTGCTCTCCTGGTGGAAGAGCCATGTCTGGGTCACTGCGAAAATCTACCCCAGCATAAGGAAAGTCCTGAATAGCAAA
Organism: Pinus taeda; assembly: GCA_000404065.3. Classification (NCBI taxonomy): domain Eukaryota; kingdom Viridiplantae; phylum Streptophyta; class Pinopsida; order Pinales; family Pinaceae; genus Pinus; species Pinus taeda. Next base: position 7,596 of record APFE030421629.1, read on the forward strand.
AACCTGGTTTTCCAACCATTGGAAATGCTCAAGTTTGAATCGAACGATCTCTGTCCCCTCATCAGGATGACAGGCCATAACTGCAACCCATCGCATCAGTTTGGGCTCTCGAGGAAGTCCAGCTCTAACAATGAGGTGTTGTGGGACCAACATTGGGACCCTCTCCAAACCAAAGCTCACAACTAAAGCACCATATCCAAAGGTCTTCAGTTGTCCATTCTTGGCCCTAGTTAGTTGGCCTTTTACATTAGCCAACACAGCATCGCACCAGTTGAAAATGGTGCCTCGAAAGCAGTCAACTGCCATTCGCATCTGGGATCCAGTGACTACATGTAGTGTTGTGCTCCCGCAGAGTCTAGTAACTGTAAACGCAATCACCATGAGTTCAGGATGGGATATGGTTTTGATATCTACCCCTTTGTCTCTGGTTTGGACATTGCAGTACTCTAGCCGGAGGCTATCGACAGACTGGCCACCTGTCCTAGCCCCGGATAGAGTCAAATGTTCACCTCTCTTAGGCAAACCAGTCAAAAAGTATATGTCTACCAGCTCTATTTCGAGCTGGTGACCACCAATGAAGAAGCACTGGTCCTGTATGCTCCACCTATCTACCAGCCACTGCAGAAAGTCCACCTGGGCCCTCATGCCAGGTATGGCCCAGAATTTGTACAAGCCGCATGGCTTCAGTGCATCAATCGAAGGTTGATGATTTATCGCGATGAGATCTACATCCTCATGCTCCCGTTCTCGCCAATCAAGCATGATGTTTACCCTACATTCAGTAAAAAGGTGAATTAGAATATATAAAATTGAAATTTTCGGGTGAAATTTGAGTTTGTTAGGGTTTAAAGACCTTTGCGCGGGGTACGCACCCTCCCTGTTAGAGACAGTGCGTGGGCCCGCACTTTACCTTCACAGAAGGTGCAAACCCCTGACTTTTTTCCCATTGCGAAAAAGTCGGGGTATGCAGGTCCCCTGTGTTACACCTGCGGGCCCCCGCGCGCGGGTTTTTGACCTTAAAACTCCCTAAAAAATGAAATTAAACCCCAAAAAACAATTTGAAGCAGATGAAATTGAAGAGTAGGATGATGTGGATTACTTGGAGGAGATGGGGCTCGATTCCGACGGACGGATTTTCTGCAATTTTCACGGGAAGTTTCTGACCAAAAGCCCTCTTTTCTCACCCAAATCTCAAACGGTAAAAATGATTTGACGAAAGCCCTTTTTATAAGTTTTTTTGAATAAATAAATTGTAAATTTGTTTATGTTTCACTTTAGAAAGGTAACTTTTGCAGCATTTTTATCCATTTTAAACAGGTATGAGTAATGTTTAAGTTTTTGTTTAGGATAACGGATTTTTCAGGTGAAATCGGTCATTTTCGACGAAAAAAAAAAACATTAGAGTCACCTTTAAGCTCTTTTCTGACTCCTAAAATATGAAAAGATTGCCAAGTTTTGCTTTTTAAACTCGTTAAAACGGAACTAAAAAGGCGGTCCTCTTACAACCCTTTTCTGACCGTAAAAACATGAAAAGATTGCCAGATTTTTGTCGTTTCAAATTCGATATTGGTCATAAAAAGACGTGTCATTGATCGCTTTTTTACTTTTTCGAATTAGAGGCACTAATTGAGAAAAGTACTCCTTGGTTGTAAAGATCAAGCGGTTCTCTCAAGTATTATTTTATACTTTTTTGGGCTTGGGAGACATAAATTTACGAAAAAAGTCAACCCCGGAGTCTTAAGTTTTTTCAGACTCTCTAAAATTGAAAAACGCTGAGTTTTTCCTATATTGGACTCGTTAAAATTTAACAGTAAAGGACTTGTTCAATTACAAACAGGAACGAACCACTCTTTCTTAGGGTTTGAATTTAAACTAAGTTGGACTCATTCGAAGGATGAGCTTATAATCAAGCAAATGTTATCCTCGTCAAGCTTGTAAAAAATAAAGAGGTACTTGCCAGAAATGGTGGGGGAAAAGAGAGAAAAATGAGCCTGTTTGTCATACTTTGTAACCACTCTTGAACACGACACTTTTATTCACCTGGGTTGGGAAATCCTTTGCCTAACAGTTGATCATACCACATTGAAAGTCTTCAGCCGATTTCTAGGTATTAACTTTGGGTCAATTGTCACCAAACCATCTGCTGTGTCGTTATGTGTTCAAGAGGTTAGTGAAAATAAGCCATTCATCTATAAAATATCTGTCATCCATCTTGACCATCCCTGAGTCATTCCTTACAACTAAATTTCTTCAAACTTGATCTATGATTTCGTGTTATGGGCTTGCCTATGACGGATCAATTTCTATCGACTTCAGCTCTTTATCTAGAAAGATGATCTAGAAATCGTCAGTACCTTGGGATCTGCATGCCTCAATGGCAGGTTTCTCGCCTTCGATGATGGGTTGCATCATTGACCTTCGATCAAAGGATTCCGTGACATGTTTGACATCAACACATCTATTCACATCTCATGGATTGTACTGACTACTTTGAGAGCCATTGGCATTATTGGTGGTTTCTCTCACACTTGTTAACAGTTTACATCATTGACTGGTAATCAAGTGGTTTCTACCATGTTCAACTTCGACACATTCATTCGCATGGATAGAATCGTACTATTTTGGGGAGTAGAAATGAAGACCCTGAATCTAGTTTCCACCATCCAGGGTGCGAGGAATTTTGTATTCATTATATTTTGGACTATTCATAAATAGATGGTTACGTCCATACTGTGTCTACATATGTCTATACTTGTGATGTATTACAAGATCATTCCTATATCAAAGCAGTAGTTCATTTTCTAGTCAGTTTTGATCTAAGTATGGGAATGCCTACCTCAGCGATGATATGATCTCATATATATATTTTGCATTGAATGTTTTTACAGGTTCCAACCGATCTCTCCACAAGATGATCCTCGAAATGATAAAGTACTTCACTCTTCCTAAATTATAAATGAAATCCTCATCTACTACAGACTTTGCACTTTAGGGGCAATTTGTTACACAAAAATATCGTCACCATGACTATTTGCAGTTAGTATGGGTCTATCATCACTTATATTGTCCTCCTAAGCAAGTCTCAGACCTCAGCTCTTCATGTCAAGCTTTGAAAATGAGAGAAAGATATTAAAAATCAATAAAGCTCTGGTTCCGCAATTTCTCTCACTGTTACCTGCGGTCCCGCACCCTTTGTTCATGTTACCTGTGGATCTGCCTGCTCTGTCTGTAAAGGGGTGGGTCCGGACCCCTGTGAAAGTCAAAAAGGCACAAGTTTATTCTAAAAAACTCACTTTGGGTTAATTCTAGATGATTCTAGAAGGAATTTTGACGTGGATTGTTTGCTCCAAGGTGGTTCATGCATCCCAAAATAATAGGAGCTAATCCCTTGATAAGAGGAGCTATCCCTTTGAAGGAGGGCTTTATCCCTTTGAAGGAGGACCGAGTAACTTCCCTCCATTGCACTATAAATTAAGGCATTGGGTTGGTTTCTGGAGAGGTTAGAAGCTGAACATTTTTATGGGTAAATGCTGATGGAATTAAGACTTCCTAGTTAAGCTTGAGAGGAGAGATCACATACCTTTTGGCTTCATTGGGAAGTGAGTGAAACTTGTCAAAGTAGAGGAACTTCTTGTTGACCCTGGAGGAGCTTGTACAACATCAAGGCACAGTTGAAGTCTTCTTTGATTTGATTAATACATCTGATTCATTTTTTCAACCAATTGTCTTATGGTTTGTTTCATAAATTCCTGATCATTATATGGATATGCTTTATGACATTGGCTTTTCAGGTGCTATTTAATTTGTTTGCTTGTTTGTGTTTGCAGACTTGCTACAAGGGAGCTCATTTGGATCAAAGGAGCGAGGCTTCCACAAACTTGCATTGGACCCAAGGTAGGGCTAAAACACTTGTTTGCCTTTGTTTTCAATTGCATATTTAGAGAAAGATAGTTTTTTGATTGGCTTGCTTGTCACTAGATATATTTAGATACTAGGAAGGTCGAGCTTGTCTGCAAAATCGACTCATTCCGTGTGACACCGCTCTTGTCCCCCCCCATCGTTGGAACCCTCTATTCAATCTTAAAAAGGAATAGATAGGAGTCGGGCCTATTTGGGTTTGGCTTCTGGGATTTCCCCTCCAATTCTGGTCAAAGGATATATTTCGGCGCATCAACAACACCCTTGGCACATACGTTGAGCATGATATATCATATTTAGCTACTGAAATGATGGCTTATGCCAGGGATTTGGTTCATCTGGACACAAGGGGGGGCCTCCAAGAGCATATCACATTACAATGGAGATCTTTCTCTCGACAACAAACCCTGGATTACGAAGGGGTCTTGTTCCGTTGTAGATGATTCCATAAGGTGGGACATCTTTTCAAGGACTGCCCCTTGAATAGGAAGGTGCGAGATGGAGAAAAGGAGAAGGTCAATCCGCAAAAAATCTCTCGATCACAGGGAAGCCCCCCTGTGGCTGAAGAGGTAGTAAACATGGCACAGGCTGATGCAGAGAAAGCACCCTCAAAGGAGCCTAGGAAGAAGCGTGGGAAAGCACCATTTGGGCCACCCTCTCCTCCTCTTATTAGAGTAAGGGCAGCTGCTAAGGCTGCATTCTCTATGGGTATGTTGGATTCATCCTCCTCCTCTACTTATACTATTTCTTCATCATTTTGCATTGCATCAAATAATGTTCAGCTCTCTGATCATTGCAATATACCTCCCATTACTCTGGCATGTCCCCTAAAACCTTCTTCTCCCACCATATCCTGCACCACGCCATCTTTTCCTGAGGATCCCCTAGTCATCACTTCCATTCCTGCACCTGTCCCTCCATCCACTAGATACCCTCTACATTCTTGCATTCGATCACAAGCTCCTGATTCCCTAGGCATTGGGCTGGTTTCCTCCCCCCCACCTCCGAAGCAACCTTGAGGCAAACCCTCCTCCTTATCTAAAGCCATTCTACAAGTTGGGGAAGAGATTGCAGTTGGTAGACAACATTCCATCAATTAGGTACTTAGAGTAGTGAATACCCTTGTGCACCCCCCTCCATGAATATTCTATCCTTCAACTGTTGAGGGCCGGCTAGCCCTGACAAAAAACTAGTTATGTGAAGACTACTAAAATCTGAGATGATCGATGTCCTCTTTCTACAAGAAACCCTAGGTCAGGCTAGTGCTATCACTCACCTTCTCGAATCATGGCTACCAGGGTGGACTTTTCACTCTCTTGATGCAATTGGCCACTCAGGGGATCTGGCTCTGGGAATTAACACTTGTGCCATCACAATATGTAACATATGGGGTAGCCTTGGGCACATTGGGGTAGACATATGCTCATCAAAACTTGATACAAAGCTCAGGATTATTAATTTTTATAGTCCCTGTCTTAATAGGGAAGAATATTGGAACAGGCAGCTAAAATCTCAAATTTTGCAACAAGATAAGCTCATTTTACGGGGGGACCGAAATTTTTCCATTGGTTTTTTGGAATCATGGGGGCATAATGCACAAAGAGACATCCTCTTAGATTTTTTTGAGACCATTATGGAGGATCATAATCTCATCGATATCCCCTCAACCAAATTCAACCTACATGGAGAAACAACAGATCAGGCGAGGATAGCCTATCCAGGAGACTCGACCAATTCCTCATTAAGGAGAACCTTCTAAACATGGGACATAGATTTAGACAGTGGGTTAGTTCAGGGGGCATATTAGATCATAATTTTATTTACCTGGAGATAAGGGGAGGAATGAACAAACCTAGGGCCCCCTTCAAATTCGACTCTGCATGGCTAAGAGACACAGAATACATCAGGCTAGTCACTGAATTCTGGAAGAATCATCCCCCAATGGAAGGAAGGAACATCACAAAAGGGTTTGCTCACAACCTGAGAGAACAAAAGACTCTTTCCAAAATATGGGCACGCAAAAATTGAACCCTAGAGGACCTTACCCTCAAGACTACTAAAGAAGAAATAGAGGCTTTTGAGAATGATCATGGATGGATTTACTCCTCCCAAGAACACAAGGACAAAATTACATCCCTTCTGGCTAGAAGGAGTCAAATACTTAAGGATCGAGAGGAAAGTTGGCAACTGAGAAGCAGAGCCATTTGGCTTATGGAAGGGGATGATAATACTAAATTCTACCACAAATTTGTGAACAGGCGCAAAGCTATTAATACAATTTGGTAGCTAACAGATGAGTAGGGAGAAACAGTGAATACCTTCCCTAGACTAGCTGCCCTGGCTACATCTCATTTCCGGAACATTTACAAGGCCCCTCAAAATGATACTCTAGCTGAAGTTATGTGAACAATCAGTTGTTTCCTAGGTTCGTCGACGAGGAGGATGCATTGGAACCGACAAAGGAAGTCACTTTGGGAGAGCTAGAAGCCACCCTAAAATGGTTCAAACGAGACAAAATCCTAGGCTCGGATGGATGGAATGTGGAATTCTATCTAGTTTTTTTTGAAACTCTTGTAGGGGACCTCTTAAAAGTTATAGAGGAGTGTAGACCCAATGGAAATATGTATGAGGCCTACAACTCAACCTTCATTGCTCTCATCCCCAAATCTGAAAATCCCACCTCCTTCAATGACTTTCGTCCCATTTCCTTGTGCAACTATATATACAAAATCATATCTAAGATCATAGCCAACTGCCTCTGGCCGATCCTGTCTAACCACATCTCAGTTGAACAATTTTCTTTCTTGCAAAACAAACAAATCCATGAGGCTATCAGAACTACATAAGAAATACTGCACTCCATTCAGACAAAGAAACTTAAAGGTATGGTCCTAAAAGAAGATCTCTCAAAAGCTTTTGACAGATTTAATTGACTCTATATTAGAATGCTTCTAACTCATTAGGATTTCCATACAAGTTCATAAGATGGATTATGTGATGAATTACTAATGTATCATTCAGTGTCCTTGTAAATGGGGTGGCATCACCCTTCTTTCACTCCGAGAGAGGTCTTAGGCAGGGATGCCCTCTATCCCCGTTACTATTCTTACTCATCATGGAAGGTCTCAGCAAAATCTTAAAGGGGGGACATCATTGGGGAAGGCTAAGAGGTATCAAGATCGCAGATTGGTGCACATTGACGAATTTACTCTTTGTAGACGATGTTCTGCTCTTCCTAAATGGGAGTATTGGTGATTTGACCTCACTACAAAACACTTTCTCTATTTTCCTATCAGCCACAAGCATGATGGTGAATAATGCAAAGTCCACAATAACGGTTATTGGGTGCTCCCCATATGAGATACACTATGCCCTGAGAAGATTCCCTTATACCCTATGGCAACTAGAAGAGGGTCTCAAATATTTGGGCTACAGATTAAAGCCTCATGGATATAAGATCGCAGACTGGACTTGGATCATCATCAAGATGGAAAAACGGCTTAACATTTGGTACCACAAACATTGCATATTAACTCCCCCCACCCCCACCCACATATGTGGGTGGGGGTGGGGGTAGTTAATATTATCGAGAGTAGGCAGGTTGATCCTCATCAAAGCAGTTTTGGAAGCCACACCAATATACTAGATGTCGCTAGCTTGGATACTAAGGGGAATCTTTTCTAGAATAAAAAACCTTTGTTGCAGATTCTTGTAGAAAGGGAAGCAGCTGGGGAAAATATTTTCTTGGGCCAAATGGGAATCCCTAGCTCTCCCAAATAAATGGGGGGGGGTTGGGGAATCAAAAGCCTAGGCACTTTCTCTACAACCTCAGCGGCCAAATTAGGATGGCAGCTAATCACATCACATAGCTTATGGACAATGGTGGCCATCTCTAAATACATTTCTCCCCAAATTCTCATGGAATGGATATGACAACCACAACAGAATTACGTTGGCATATCAATCATATGGAAAGAAATTTTGCAATCAATGTCTCTTATTCGAGACGATCTCACATGGAGAATACATTTGGGAGCATCGGTCAAAGTAGGGATAAACCCCTAGATCGAGTGTGGAAATGCTCACAGGTTCCCTGAGGAGCTAAGAACCCATCTCTCTTCTAGGGGGATCAATCATCTTAGTCACATAGCGGACATAGAACAATTAACATTTGCATAACAAGCCTGAAATCTAGGAGGGCACTATAGATCCCTCATCTATGGCAGCAACATTTGAAGGAATACACAAAGGCCCTTACTGAATCACATATCAGAATACTGGAAGGAGAGGATGAGCTAATATGGGCATCAATAAAGCATGGGAAATACTCACCAAAAGAAGGTTATATAGTACTAATGGACTCTAAAAAACCACCACTATGTGAAACTTGGTGGAGCAGCATATGGAAGTTAAAAGCACCACCCAGAACGAGGCTCCTCATGTGGACTATTCTGAGGAACCAGATCCCCACAGGAGATAACTTAAGCAAAAGATCCTTTTATGGACCCTTTTGGTGCAGTCTATGTAAAGCTGATAATGAAACTATGGATCACCTCTTCCTTATGTGCCCAGCTATAAAATTGATCCAGGTGGATGTTGGTGGCCACCCACCTATCCCATTTGGACCCCCACAACTATCTCTTTTAGTTTTTCAATTTCCTAAATTGTAGCAGAGTTTACTATTTTTAGCAGTTTTTTGGGTCCTGGACTTTTGGAGCCGTTTTGAGGCACTAAACGTCGTTTTTTGGAAAATCTAGGAGCAACATTGGTTAGCAGTTTTTGGGGTCCTAAACTTCCGGAGCTGTTTTGAGGCCCTAAATGACGTTTTTTGGGGAGCCAATGTTGGTCCCAGATTTCCCCAAAAAACGTCATTTAGGGCCTCAAAATGGCTCCAGAAGTTCAGGACCCGAAAAATTGCTAAAAATAGTAAACTGTGCTATAATTTAGGAAACTAAAAAACTAAAAGAGATAGTTGTGGGGGTCCAAATGGGATAAGTGGGTGGCCACCAACATCCACCTGGATCATTGGTATCAGAGCGATCTACTTTTTCTCCGTTTTTCTTTGCATGTCCCCAACGAGGTCGGGATATAAGGAGTTAGAGCTTGAATTGGTTGAACCTTTGCAAGACCAGCCTCGCAAATCTTGACGACCTCCCATGGCGGATGAAAAGAAAGATGAGGGGGCAAGAGATCTTATCAAATTCTTGCTCAAAGAAGCCCCTGAGCAACAAAGGAACGTGATGATGGACAACTTTGCTCATATCCTTTAGCGGCTGCACAGGGGCGATGCATCGGCTTCCAATAGCTACTCTAGAAACGCCACACCATTTAAGGTACAAGTTAATTTTGAAATACCCATATTTGAGGGTCAGATAGATGCAAATGTCATCGATAAATGGTTAAATCTACTAGATGGGTATTTTTCTATTCATGAATTTTCGAGTCGAGAAAAGATTGTTTTCGCTCTTCTCAAAGCAGGCCCCCACATCAAGGACTAGTGGGAAACCTACTGCGAGCAGAAGAATGAAAGTATGAGCTCACTATTTTCTGCCACACCCACTTGGGATTCATTCCAGGATGCCGTCAAGGAGTAGTACTACCCTGTCAAAATCTATGAGGAAAAATACATCAAATGGACCACACTACGGCAGGGAAGGGACCAAGATGTGTCGGAGTTCACAAACATTTTTCATACCCTTAACACATAGTTGGGTATGAAGGATTTTAAGCTAAATTTAGTACTCAAATATCGTGGCTGCCTACACAGATACATCTAGGAATAGATGGAGTTCCTGAACATCTCCTCGCTCACCACGACATACCAATATGCTGTCAAAATCGAGCAGAAGTTGAAACAAAAGAAGTGAGACTTTGGATCTGTAAATCTAAAGACCAAAGGACAAAGCCAAGGCGGGGTGATCCAAGACAACCCGTCAAATCTGCAAGAAAAGAACAACACCACGAATTCGAAGAAGAACACAGGAAAGTGGTGTGAGTTCCACAAGAGTCCCACTCATAACACAAGTGTGTGTCGGACCAAGCAGTCACTGGTGGCCGAGTTGAAGGCTTCCGAATCAGATGCATGTTCCGACCTTGAGTTAGAACCCGACAAGGGGAATGGCAAAGGGAAGTAGATCATTGATGCGGAGCTCAGTGCCACTGTTGCCACTGCTAAGATCTAGAAGAATGAGCCTGAAGATCCAGCGGAGGGGGAGCATCTTTTCCACTCATAGATGTGGGTGAAGGGTTCGCTGCTACAATTCATTGTCGACAGTGGCAGCCAAAAGAACCTAATTTTAGCAGAGGATGTGAAGCAGTTGGGCCTACCGACTACACCACGCGCGCAACCATATAGTATAGAGTGGATTCATGAAGGATGAGATCTCAAAGTTCACCAGCAGTGCTGCCTTCCCTATAGCATCAAGCCCTTCAGAGACGAGGTATTGTGTGATGTTACACCTCTGGATGTTTGTGATGTATTATTAGGCCAGCCATACTTGTGGAGGCGACATGTTGTGTATGAGTTAAGGCCTCGTGCTGTCATTATTTCTTTGTGTAATTCATTATATAGGATACGGGAGGTATCCCCACCTACCACCACTTCTTCGATCACTGCTAAGAAAGGTAGCAAGCTCATCTCCCAGACTAGGAAATTCATCTGTCTGGTTCACTCCCAAAGAAAGGGGAAGATCATCACCACATCCATGACCCCCACAAAGGGTTCCCCCATGCAGAACAACAGCAAAGGGATACGATCATGACAGAACACAGGAACAACTTCTCCTCACCCACAGGGGTACCACACAAGCTTCAAGTGGGCAATAAAGTCTGGTTGCATCTGCAGAAAGAACACCTTACAAGAGCCCATTAGAAGCTCCAACCACGCTGGCATGGTCCTCACACCATTACCAAGGTTGTGGCAAATAATGCTTTGGTCGACCATGCTTCCCACCATTACTGGACACATCGGAGATTGCAGAACAACTCGCCACGGACCAAGTTCAACAACAGCTTCCTCATCTCATGGAGGAACTCAACGCAATGGGGACCATTGCTTCCTAAGGGGGGAGGAATGATCCAGGTGGATGTTGGTTGCCACCTACCTATCCCATTTGGACCAATATTGCTCCCAGATTTCCCAAAAAACGTTTTTTAGGGCCTCAAAACAGCTCCGAAAGTTTAGGACCCAAAAAACTGCTAAAAATAGTAAACTGTGCTACAATTTAGGAAACTGAAAAACTGAAAGAGATCGTTGTGGGGGGGCAAATGGGATAGGTGGGTGGCCACCAACATCCACCTGTATCAAAAAGATCTATGGAGTTTTATACACTCACATCTACCCTCTCTCCCCTAATGGTAGGGCAAGTCCATTCGTGAGGCCTGGGAAGCATGGTGGTTTGTCACCTCCTCGATGAAAGCTAGAAATATCCCTATTCTGACATGCTGGGCTATCTAGATTTCCTGAAATCGATACATTTTTTAGAAATCTCCCCCCTACTGGTCGACTATCACAACCCGCATCCTATCTGATTACCAAATCATTCCCGAGGATGAATTTATCTCTACTCCTAGACATATTATCCCTAAAAGCATAAATAATTCACATCCCTAGGCTTATTTTGATGGCTCCGAACAAGACATTGGCTGTGGGAGTGGTGCCATACAACACCTTGTAGAATTTTCTCTACAGATAAGCTAGCTCACTGATATCATGTAGAAATTTCACCTGCAGATCAAGCTGATATATGCAATGTACTAAAGCATAATACTAGATCTACATCTACCATAAAATTTGTGGAAGCTAATCAACCATTGGCAACATCAAGCATGAACACATATGACTGATAAGAAGGAATCAATCACACATAACACAGAAGAATTTATCTGGGAAAAGCACCAGCCTAAAACCCCATCTTTGTATTAAGTGAATTGGCCAAATCATACCTGCAATCACCTCAAGTCCAACTATGCAATACTAGAAGGAATAATATTCCTTCCTCATGCAAGGAATATTCACTAGGAATATCCTAGCAACTGATAGTACATTGTCCCTCATCTGATCTCAACTGGGTCTCTGTCTGAACTATCATGCATCAGTTATCCATTAGTGAAGACTTAGTTATCTGAAAATACCAGTTGTCACATGCATGCAAGCATCAACAACTGAATCTCATTAATTTAACAACTTGTTAAATTAATGTAACTGGACTTGACTAAGTTAAAATAAGTCAACTGATCCTCTCAATATAGAACTCATCCTTAATTCCTCAATAAATGGAGAAAATCAAGGACACATTCCCCAATCAGTGGAGATATTATTGCATGTTATCACAAAGACTTCAAGTTTGATTTTCCTTAACTAATTAACTCAAACTGAATTAATTAATTAATATTCAAACTGCTAGTAAGGCCAAATTCGAATTTTACTTCCTATTTCTAGTCCACGGACTAACTAAAATAGGAATATAGACTACACTGCTAAAAATAGAACTTCTATTTTTAACACTTCCATTTTTCATTCCTTGTTGCCCAATGTAGCACTAATGCCCAAACTGCTATTTTTAGCACTTCTATTTTTAGCAATTTCTTGTTGCCAATTTTCAACACTCCCTCTCAACAAGAAAGGCTTCCTCTCGAACCCAATCATGTACCTATGGAAATTTCAGCATGCAACACATCTACCAATTGTGGTTGCTCCAACAACTCTCGGAACAAAAAAAAACTCCCAACTAACCTCTCTATTGGGCTAGAAACATACTCTGATGTTGAAACTCTACCTACTGCTAACAAGTGCTCCCTCTCTGACCTCTGCACTACTGCAACATCTCCATGCATCTCGCACCATTGTACCCTTCTTTGTGCTACCCTGCACTATGCAACACGCTTGTGCCTCTCGCATTGCTGCAGCATGCATGCTTTGCACTGTTCTGGGATTCCCTGCACTATAGCTCTCTCTGCCCCTGCATCCACATTTGTCTCTACCCAATTAGTCAGTTCCTGCTACTCCACATCGGGGCTCCCGTAGCAAGGTCTCATCCAAGAGGTTGGGTACCTCAAGGATCTTGTGCCTCATCCTTGGGACGATCACTCTACATCGCCCCACCTCCTACCTGGAGGTATGGCTGCATGTGATCCCTTAGCCCACCTGGATCGAATTTTTGCCCTACTAGAGGTCTCTGCATGAGTAGATGTCTCTACTTGATCTCCACTCAACTTCGCCTATTGTGGCTGCTCCACAACCTCTGGAAGTTGTTGCACCAATCATGGCTCCTCCACACTCATTTGAGGCTTCTTCTAGTGCTGCAGGTTGAGAGGTAATATACCCTCCCTCTCAACCACCAAGTCTCCATCAGTTGCCTTGCTGCTCAAGGCTTTTCATGAATCTTGAACCTCAAGAGCATACAGGTTCTTGACCCATGAACTGATTTGCTTCACTATCTAGTGATGATGTGTCTAAGGAAAACCTTTCCCTTACTGAAGACCACATCATAGCCTCTGTCTTCCAGCATCTTAATCGGCCGAAGTTTCTCTTCAGTCCTGGTACATACTTGACATCGATCAAGGTAAGGCGAGCTCCATGCTCCCTATGAAAAATAACCGTGCCTACACCTGAGACACTATACTTTTCAACATTACCCATCGCTATGAGTATTTGGAGATCTTTCTCCTCCAAAGTACTAAACAAACTCTTATCGTGGGTCATGTGGAAAGAAGCTCCACTGTCAAGAAACCAACCACTTCCCACCATGGATGAAACCATGCATGCAAAGAGTGTGAAATCCATCTCGAACTGTGAGGCAAGTGCCTCACCTTCAAATCCTTTCTCGAATCCCTTCTTGGATTTCCTCAGTCGACAATTTGGAACAAAATGGCCCACCTCATGACAACAAAAGCATCTCACTTTCAATTTTTCAAACTTCTTCCCACCATGGGAAGAATTGGACTCGGAAAGAGAAACCTTCTCCTTCCCCTTCTTCACCTTACTCACTAAGGCACATTTTTCTTCATTTTCCATGGATGAAGAACCATCTATGGTGCTTCTTCTTATCTCCTCCTGCATCAAATCTGACCATAGTCGTTCCCAATCTGGCTGTTTCTCTCTTCCATTAACCGGGTCCTGGTAGCTATGCCAGCTCTTAGGAAGTCCGAGGAGTGCAAGACTCACCATGTCATCATCAGGTGTCACGACCCCTACACTTTCAATCTCATCCCTGCATGTGGTGAGCTTGGTCAGGTACATAGAGATCATGTTGCCCTTTTCACACTTGATCTTTCGAAGTTTGACCTTCAGTGCCAGCTTCCTCTTATCATTGTTGTCTGATAAAGATCTTTCAATGTTTTTCACATCGAAAAATGAGTCTCCTTCCCATGGAGGCTTGAGGCTATGTGATCTCGAGCTTCCTCCAGGATGATTCTCCTAGCTCTAGCCACACACTTCCTCCATTCCGCCAACTCTTGGGCATTAGATCCTGAGGGCTTGGGGACTTCTTGATCAATGAAGTCCTTCACCTCGTTATCCTCTAATACTCCCTCCATGCGATCCTTCCAGGCTATATAGTTTGAGCTACACTCCAGTGACTCAAGCCTCAAACCATAAAACGCCATTGATGAAATCTAAAATGTGATAAGAACTCAATATCTATATCTAGAAACTACAAACTTCTTCCTTGATCACCTGTGCTCTAATACCATGTAGAAGTTTCTCTACAAATCAGCTAGCTCACTGATATCATGTAGAAATTTCACCTACAGATCAAACTGATATATGCAATGTACTTGTTACACAGTATTTTGTCACCGTCTCTATTACCCTTTCTCCCATACATTGGAGGACCTATTCCGGGACCTATGAGAAGCGACATAACCTGAAAACACCTGCATTGTATCCCCTTGAGTATGTACTTCATATGCCCTGAAGACACCTTCTGCAAAATACCCATAAATGTAGCCCTTTTTCCATTGGTGCTGTTCCACAATGTATCACTCGCACCAATGGGGGAAATCCTTCAAAGAGAGCACGCCAGCTGGTGCTCTGTGTCAGAGTCGCACTAGCGCCAACCCAGTTGGGTAAAGTTTTTAACAAACAAAATTTCGAAGGTTCCTTCTAACCTATCCATGAACTGATTCCAGTTTGAGTTAGTTCAGTTGGGCTTCGTATCTCCCAAGGAGGAAAGTAGTTCTCCACCTCTCATGGAAGCTTCCTAATGATAAGGGCAATCCCATGAATCTCGTGGATGATCCTATCTCCTTCTCCTCTCTCTATATAAGCTTGTCCCTTTGCCTTTGACAAGCTAGTTAGTAATTCTACTCTTCAAGCGCCCAAATCTAAATCCAAAGTCTGAGAATTGCTAAGCTTATGTTACAAGAGGCCTTGTTCATTCCCATAAGGCTATATCTTTAAGGAGGAGATCCATGTCCAAGTAATCAAGGAGAGAGAGGCTTGTTCCCCATCCCCTACAAGCTTTGCAAGGCATGTGTTGCTGATCACCCAGCTAAAGGAGGATTTGACGTCAAAACTTGGTTGTATTCTCTTTTGTTTATCAATAATAATAGACGACTATCATTATGGTTCCACTCATGTGTCTTTATAATGATGTTTGAGTTGTATCCTTTCTGACTGATACATAGTTGCATTTCTCGGATTTTATGCTTGTATTTGTCTTGTTCTTTGCATGTGCATGTGTCTATTCACGAGGATCGTCAGGATTGTGACTAGCTGAAGCGAAAGAACGGAAGCGACGACTCTTCTATGAATACTAGTGTTGGATTCGAGGTAGGCGCTCGTCATTGGCCTTTACTTTGCAATTAGGAACCTGTGTGTTAGCGTTGTTCGATTGTTGCTAGACCCCATTTAGGCTAGTGGGATCACCTCTGTACGCAGAGAGGATTTACCTGTACAACAATTTGGCGACTCCATTGGGGAGTTGGCTTTTGCCTTGTTTGTTTGTCTTGGCTTGTTGTTTGATTTGTAAACTTTAGACGGAGCCTGAAGTCTAGCTAGATAGCCCTCGAAACTCTATTGCTTTGCATTAGCGAAGTAGATCAACGTTACTTCAGTCCATCTCTGGTTTGGTTTTCAAACTGAACGACTTGGAACTTGCCTTGTTTCTTGATTGTTTCCTTGGTTTCTCCCACTTGTTTAGCTTTCTGGGTTGAATTCCTGTGTTGTTTTTGCCTCTTGAGAGTACTTAGGTATTGCTAGTTTGGCCTTGGCTCTTTTGTTTTTATTTTTCCATAGCAAACTCGACTGGCGCTAGTTTATAACATGACAGTCGCGCCAGTTGGCGCAAGTTGCACATTGACAACCCGTGCCAATTCCTGAAAGGTGCTTGTTGTAGCCTAACAGTCGCGCCAGGCCTGTAAACTTTTGAACTTTGCTTGGTTGTGAACTTTTTGAGCTTTGGTTTTGTCCTAAGTACCTTTATTAGACTACTTGAGTGTCTTGGAGTGTGATTTGACTGGCTTTGATTGCTACCCTTTGGGTGTTTGCTTTTTTCTACCGATTTCTCATTTCTAGCCCTAGGGAACCTAGTGGCCTTGTGAATCGAGCCTTCCTGAGGTCTTTTGATCTTTTCGTGGTCCAGTCGACTCTTTTGTTTGCTCCCTTACACCTGTTTGGTAGTTATGAATCATTTTGTTGCGTTATTTGAGTGATTTGCTTCGTCTTCACTTGAATTCCGCTTCGTCTCACTTTGAGCCCAGATCACACGACTCATTGTTCTCTTTGGGATCTTTTTGGTTCTTTAGATGTTTGATTTGCTGATTTCAGGAACTGAACGCGTGTGTATTGGATAGAATTTGTTTGCGTTATTTCTCAAAAGTTCTTTAGTGCATTTTGCCATTATTGAAAAGAACTCTTTTGCTTTGAATCAGTTAATGAAAATTAGGACTTTTCATTTCGATTAGTGATTTAGTGATCTTAAAGAAAAGGTTATTGATTTGCATTAGCTGCATTAGAGAAAATCTTTGTTGTTTGTGATCGTTTCGTTTGCATGAAAGCTCTTTAACTCTCTCATAATTATCATTCATCGAATGGAATGACATGTTTTGGCATATAGATTGAATTTAGGGATTTTGAGAGATTACATACGGCAGGACCTGAAAACCAAAACTTAACTCAAGATCAACTTTAAAATAAATTGAATAAATCTAAAAACGCATTGGAACATAATGCTCACATTCTAGAGGTCTAGGCTAGAGACGTGCTCCGGCGTCGTTAAACCTAGTCACTTTTGTTTTCACTTAAGGTTGGGTGATTCCTCCTTGTGTGACTCAACTGTGGTCTAGTACAGACTTGTGCTCCCACGTACCATCGCGTATATATGGGGAGACTCCACTAGGTTATCATCCTTAATCCACAGGAAGTCGTGTCTGCCGCCTTACAGCCCGTAACGCACTGAACACAACATTAGGGAAGATTGACTGCCGTACGGAAAGTCCTTGGCTTTCATATGATTGAAAGTCACTTTTTGATCCTTTTCGAACTCCTGAAAAGAAAAGGCTCGCTTGAGCATTTGTCACTTCAGGCTCACTAAATATTCAAAGGCGACTAGAGTCATCTTTTGTCCTTTTCTCGACTCTTAAAACATGAAAAGATCAAGTTGTGTCCTAATGTCTTAAAATTTATTCGACCACAATTACATTTACCTTGTTAGATATTGTTTGCGTTAGTTTTGAGTAGGGTCTTTCTTCATTAGCTTGTCTAGGCTTTTTTGAATTTGATCATCCTGGCGGATCCATCGATCCCCGTCTCCCATCCCTAGTGACCAAGGGTCTCCTTCTTCTGTTTCTCTTGAGACACCGGTTTGTGGTGACACTTTCCCTATTATTCCAAGTGTCCAACCGTTGAACTCTCGTGCTCTAGAGGACGAGCTTCATGATCTGTTTTGGAACCCTGTTTGGGAACCTTTCGAAGAGGATTATCCCTCTACTCCTACTGGTGTTTCGACCCCGATGGCTTCCTCTGATATGGAAGACACATCTCCTGTAACAAGTGGAACACCTGTTGTGTCAAGTATTGATACTCCTATCCCGGCCACATCCCCGGTCATATCTACGCCCTACACTGTTACCCTCTCTGTATTATAGTGCCTGCCCGCTATAGATCTTTGAGGGATGCCATGGGCTTTGGGAATTCCTCTTCTGGTACCATGTAGGATCATAATATCGTTCCCACTACGGGATCTTTTGTTTCCCAAGTTCACAATACCGTTGTCACGTCAGTTCCGACCAATCCGACTGTTTGTGTCGCATCTTCAACTCCGATTGCTAGTGCTGTTATGGCATCTTCCGTCGTAACTACTGTTGCTGGCCTCTCCCGTGGTCCAGTACATAGTGGTCAATCGGCATATGCAGCCAGAGTTGTTCATCCTGCAAGCAGTGCCCCGCCTTCTTCTGGTGCCATTCCAGCAGGGGGGCATATTCTCAATATTTGCATGTTGTCCAAAATCCAGGCGCGCAAGGCCCTTATTATGACCCTATCGGTCATCATTTGTATACCTCCTTGCCAGCTCAATCGGCTGTTGAGGCTTCCATTCTGTTGAATGTCGCTTGGGGTACCACTGGTTATGGTGGTGGCCAATTCCGTACAGATCAAGGGCAGCCGTCCCAGGGACCATCATACCAAGGTCAGCCATCCTACACGTAGCCTAATTATGGGTAGCAGTATTATGGCCAAACCTATCCAGGGCAACCTAGAGGCTCACAAGGACAACCCTCTCAGGGACAACCTTCAGCCTATGGTGGTCTGTCTTTTACCTTTCTTGGGTAACCTTCTGGAAACACGGGACAATCTTATGCTCAACAAGGACAACCTGGAGCCCAGCAGGGATACCCTTTAGGTCAACCCTACGGGAATCTGGGACAACCTTATGCGCAACAAGGACAACCTGGAACCCAGCAACGATACCCTTTTGGGCAGGGTGGTCAGCCTTACATGTAGCAAGGCCAACCCACTGCTCAGCCTAGTCAGCCATCTGGTCTACAAGGACAATCCTCGGTTGCGCAAGGACAACCAATAACCCAGCAAGCTCAACCTTCTGGGCAAATAGGTCTGTCCTAGATCCAACCAGGACAACCTTCCAGCCAGATGGTCCAACCTCAGTCTTCCCAAGGACATCTCTCTGGGCCTGCTCAACCGGGCATGCAGATGGTTCCTACTTCTCAAGCTCAACCCGATTATCAGCCCCAGACTCAAACTGGTCTCCAGCCGCAAGGTGGATTTCAATCCCAACCTTCTTACCAAACACAGCCTGGTTCCCAGGCTCAATATGAAGCCCAACAACCGTATGGATACCAGCAACCCTAGGGGCAAACTCAGTTTGCCCCATATCAAAATTATCAACAGCCACAGGCCACTCCTTATCAAAATTACCAGCAACCCAATGTTGCTCCTGCAGGTCAATATGGTAACCAATGGGGCGCAGATCTAGAATCAACCGTCCGGTTATGGATATAACCCTTATGGGCCTGGTCCGTCCGGACAAGGTCAATGGGGGCAAACAGCAACTGGATGGAACTCTGGCCCTACCTCATATCCGCAACCGCAGATGTCCTTCAGCCCACAGCTACCATTTTTAGGAACGTTGGAATTGCCTGATGTGTCGAAATTAACCAATGATCCTATTTTACATAATCCACAATGGCCTCCAGTTCCAACCAAGATACCTGGTGATTGTCCCAAGTTTGACGACAAAGCTGGAGAGGATCCTCAAGCCCATGTAATGACTTACCACCTTTGGTGTTCGTCTAATTCATGGCTTGACGATTCAGTTCAGCTTCGCCTGTTCCAAAGGACTCTCACCGGCTCCGCTGTTAAATGGTACATTGAATTGACCCGTGCATCTTTTCAAGATTTCAATTCATTGGCAATGGCATTCCTCACTCATTTTCAGTTACCCATTCGGTACGAGACGGGAACTC
>APFE030421658.1:1824-82030 GCA_000404065.3 Pinus taeda
TATAAATGCAACAGCTGGATTTATCCTATCACAAGATAAGCTACTTGTTTGGTTTTGTAGTCTTGGAGAGTTAATTATTCACCTACTCCAAGACACTAGCCTGATCTATATTGGTGCTTCAGAGCCCTAGTAAAATAAAAATTTCTAAGTTAATTTTACTTTAAGTGTTGATTTTAGTGGCTGTTCTTTAAGACAAAAGGTGATGGAGATGAAACTTGATGGTGTATAGACTCGACTCCAATTCTCTAAAAAAATGCACCTAAGATGATTTACACTACTTTTTCGTTTCAATGAATTTTCTAATTAAGAGAGTTGAGAGAATGCAATCTTTTGATAAAAACAACTTTCTTAATAGAAAATCAAAGAAATAATCTCTTTATCTTTTCAAAGCGCACAAAACATGACCACTCATTACTTGCACGAAAAAATTCCTTTCTCTTTCAAAACTTCAAATGCTACTCTAAAACAAACTTCGCAAAGGAGATCTTTTTGTATTTTCCTATTTAATAAAGCATGTAAAATTAATCTAATCAAAAGCAATTTCAAGATCTATAAAAATCTATGAAAAACTCAGTCAAAAAGCAAATCAAAGGAAATTTACCTGAAAATTAAATCTAAGAAGCAAAAGCCTACTAAGATATTCCGGGATGTTTTACTTGGCAACAATCGAACCAAGGACTAGTTCATGCAGAATCATAAACTAATCAAAACAAAAAATCAAACTCTTTTTGTTCTTTTTTAAAATGAAATTCACAACTTAAATCAACAAGCTATTTTGAAATTTCGCAAAGAGACAACACAAAAGTAGGTTGCTCGCACAGGTAGACATTACGACTGGTCCGACTCCTAAGAAGACTGACAAAACCAGAGATATATAAGGTTCCACAACTTCTAAAGTCAAAGTCACTACAAGACCAATGCAAAAATCAAACCCTAAGGCTAAAGCTTCAATGAATTTCACTAAAACTTTTGATACTAATGGGACAAGTTCAGGTGAAGATTTTTGACAGACAACCAGTGGATCTGGGCAGTAAAGACTAATGAAAACAAAATCTAAAAGGAAAAAATGGATCAAATTGAAATTTTCTCAATTTTAACAGGGTACGCAGGCAACCTATTTAACCAGGTGCGTCCACGCTCTGTGTTCAAAGATACAGTGCGTACAGGGACGCACTGTGTCTAACTCAGAGAGTGCGTACTACTGAAAAATTAAGAAAAACTAAATTCTAACTTGACTCTAAGCTAACCCACCCAAAAACACAGTCAAACAATCAAAAAACAAAAAAGAAATGACTCTTTTCAAATCAAAGTATTACTCAAAGGAAAAATCAAGCACATCAATGGATTCCCCAGTGGAGTCGCCAATTTGTCATGCGGAAAGAGTTATTTTTGCTGACAAAACTAACCTCCCTAGGAGTCTAAGACTCTCTAGTGACAAACAAGACAATTAAGAGCAATCCTTCTCTAAACATACATTATTCTATGAGAAACCAAGTGTTTTTCGATCCTACCTCAAGTCCAACGCTTGTTGTAGCAGTCTAGCCTCGTCGATCCAGATGAGCTCCTCCTTCACTTGAAACCTGCATACACTAACAATCAAACGATTACATAACACCTGAATATTCCATAAAACAAAGCATATTCAACATATAGACCAAGGAGTATATGAAACAATTCATTAACAACAAATCATTGAGAAGAATGGACTTATTTGTATTAAGGAAACAAAAAAGAAACCATTACAACCTGAGCCTTGGTGTTGTGCAAGTTCCTCCCAGGGTCCAGCAAGAGTTTTCCTCTACTTTGACAAGCTCACCCACTTCCAAATGAAACAAGAAAGGATGGTAATCTCTCCTCACAAGCTTACAATGGAAGTCCTAATCCCAGCAGCATCTACCCTTTGGAATGTTCAGCTTTCAACCTCCCCTCCCTTGGCCCAATGTCTGTATTTATAGTGTTCTAGAGGAAGTTATTTAGTTCCAACATCAATGGGATACTCCCTCTTTTGGATGGGGTAGCTCCTCTCTTGATGGGATAAGTTACTCTATCATAGGGATGCATGAACCATCTGGAGGCGCTCAATACACGTCAAACACTCTTCTAGAAAGCTCTAGAAGTGACCACAAGTAACTTTTTTAAGATGAAACTCGCGCCTTTTGACCTTTACAGGAGTACGCACCCATCCCTTGACTTACAGAGCGTACAAGTACGCAGGTACAATGAGCTTTGGATGCGTACACGCAGGCAAGGTAGAGAGAACCTGCGTACCCAGAGATAAACATGATTTTTAATGACTTTCTCTCTTTTTTGAAGTTTGACATGGAGAGCAGAGGTATAAGGCTTGACAAGGAGGATAATATGACTATTGATGGAGCCATATTAACTGCAGATAGTCATGGTGACAAATTTCAGTGTAACAGCATGGTGTCCTTGGTCATCACATTAATGGCAACACCCAAATCAATTAGAGTGTGTGGGAAAATGGTGCCATTGATGTGCACATCTACTATAGGGCTTCCAAGGTCCAAATATTTCATACATATTACCTGCTTCAGCATTAAGTCAAACAACTACCCAATGACATTAATTGTAGTGGCATCCCTTTTTCTTCTTCTTCAATGCTTGAAGCATTTTTCCTTAATCAACTTATTGTAAATGGGAACATATTTTATTGCTTGGAGAAGGGGGATCTTTACACATAGATTTTTCAATTTTCCCATAAGTTTAAGTTCTTTTGGGGTAGGTTGGAATGGTTGGGCTAACCTCTTAGGAAAGGGTGGATTTACTTCAAGGTTTCTTTCCTCTCTTTCTTCCTCAACCTTCCTATGTGGAGAGGGAGGTTGGTCATCTGGGAGAATTCTCCCAGATCTTAGGTTGATCTGCTGGATTTCTACAACATAAGCTCGGTATGATGTCTCTCCACTGTATACTTGTTTAACCTACCTATTGCTTGGGTTCAGATTTGGCTGGGTAGGCATCTAGGGTTGCTTGGGTGGAGTAGAGTGTAGGAGTTGTGGTTGGGTAGGTGGTGGAGGCAATAGAGTTGTAGCATTATTGTATTGGGAACTCCACCCCTAGTGTGGGGTATTCCACTGAGGTTGTGGTAGAACATAAGGTTGAAATGACTAGTTGGCTGGCTAGGAATGATATTGAGATGCATAAGACAAAGGAGGGGGTGTAGGCCAGGAATAATGAGCAGGGGGTCCCCAAGAAAGTATAGTTGTGGTTTGGTTGGGGTTGTAATATACATGGGATGACCCTTGCATACCCTGTTGGTATGGTCTAGGCCCAGGAGGTATCCTTTGGTTGATGTAGCAAAGCTACTCATTGACCCCTTCAGCTCCTTGATATACAACATTGAGTTTGGGTAAAGAAGGGCACTTCTCTGTGGAGTGGTTTTCTTCACAGACCAAGAAAATCCCAATGAAGTTCAATGGACAATCATTCCTGGGATGCGTCTTGGTGCATCTGGGACAAAAGATAGCCAAGGATCTCTCTGCTTCCTCTTGCTTCCTTTTGATGTTCATGGTATCCAATTGCAAGGAAATGGTTTGCAGCATCTCACTTTTGAAATCTTCTAGGATATTTCCAATTTCACCCTTGATGGATGAGTTGGAAGATGATGTAATGGCCATAGGTTGACTACTCCTACCCTTTTTCCTGGCTGCCCTAGAATGGTTTCTAAATACAGTCTTGATATCCTGATAGGGTAATTGGTATATATCCCCTCCTGCTAATAGGTGTAAGGTATCCAGAAGATCTTCCCTTACTCTTCTAAGTAGGACCAACTTTAGTGACTCAGGGTCAAGTTTGCACTTGACCCTTTTGTAACTAAGCTGGAATCTTTCTTCGTAGTCTTCTAAGTATTATTCCTAGCCCATGGTCATCCTGGAAATCTCTTCTTTAGTATCCTTTGACCTATAGTAGTCCCTATATTTGTTGTTAAAATCTTGCTACATCTGAGCACAAATTGTGATGCTATCTCCAGGTAAACCCATGAACCAACGCAATGTTGCATCCTTGAGGGTAGATGGAAACAATTTTAACTTTTATTCATCATTTGTATAGTCATAGGTTTGGCATAGAACAACAAACTCAAATAGGAAAGTGTCAGGGTCCTCTGTGGTCAAGCCATAGAAATGAGGTAGGGCAGAGGGGCTTATATTCTTCATCTTGGTGTCCCCGTTGGTTTCCCTGATGGGGAAGGCACCCTTAAATATCTCTCTATTCCCTCTATCATTTCATTTTTTAGCCATTGGTTCAATAGGGATGGGTTCCTCTTCTTCTTCTTCCCCTATGGGTTCTTCAAATATGTCAGGTCGCTCACCTAAAGGTTCCTCTAGTTCACAACCACCAAAGAAGAGAGAAGGTTGGTTGTTGGATGCAGTGGGGGTATTTTGCAAGAATTTCCCTAAACTATCCCTACTCCTATGAGGCATGAAAGGAAATATTTTTGGGGGCTTTTATAAGATTTATTTTTAGCAAGAAATTACTTTGCAGAAATAAAATTGCTAATTGAATGAAAACTACTGACAAAAAGAAACTACTTGCTGAATTTAAATTCTTCTTACAGAATGGAAAGGAAAGTAGATAATGAAAAATGAAATAAAGGAAGCTACTAGATTACTTTTGCAGAAATAAACTAATGGCAGAAAATTGGATACTAGAAATAGAAGAAAATAAATCTGTACTCACATTCTACTCAGACACCTCCCCAGAAAACGATGCCAAAAAGTGATCAGCGCCAGTATTGCAGAAAGGATGCTGCAACTCCTAGGCTACCATCTTTACTTATCAAATCAGGGTCCGTACAAACTTCGAGGTGACAGCGCTATATGCACAAGTAGAAGTGAAGGTCCTACCTGTTGTCACTTGTTCATCTGGTGAGAGACCCCAGGTGTCACGCCCCCAATCTTTTTTGTTTCTTATTGGGCGGGTGTGGCACCACCGTGTACGTTTATTTGTTCAATAACCGCACATATGGACTATGACTTAACCAACATAGACATGCTTAAACCGTTATCTCATAACTATGTAAAAGCATTAACCTTCATAATTCAATATAAACCATTCTTAACATTTCCATATACAATTAAACCGAAAAAATTGCAACCAAATGTATAGAATGGGAGGGGCAACTCCCGGTAAAGTCTACCCGTAATCTTTTATTACAATTCGCAATATTACAACAAGTGTGCCGGGCTAAGACCCACGGCCAACACTTAAATTTTCTTATACAACCAGGCGTAGAACAGCCTTAACATTACACCCACTTCCACGGCCAAGTGCGCATCACCAATATGCCACTTGCCTTAAGCCCGGCATAAAACATGTTCACGGCCTTCGTCATTCGCCCTCCTTACCAAGTCCAACTGATAACCGAATTGTGCCTGTCTTATTGCTGCGCATAAGACATGCGCATTACTCCACAAGATCTGTGCCCTTTCTTTATCGTTCGAGACTTGAGAGCTTGCTTGGTTGAGTTGTTCGAATGAGCCTTCATGCTCACCCTTATATACGCTTGCCTCTATGTTTGGGAGGGGTGTCGGTTCTAAAAGTCGACCCCCATAATTATGATACAACGCCCCTTCCTTTTAAAGCCGATGTGCATATTCAATCTTGACCCGCCGTGTGTTAAACTCCTTGGCGGGTCGGCCTTTGCCATATGCAAAGCCGCCCATGCCAAGGTATAACCTTTGGCCTATTTCGCACTTCGCAATATTTCCTCCGTCGCTCGCTCGTCCATGCTGCCGTGCTGTCCGAACTTATGCTGCTCGCCTCCATTCACCCACGCTGCTGTCTGAGCTCTCATCGCACAAACCTTCTGCTGGGCAGGTGGGCGTACCTGTGTGCAGCCCACCGTCGTTATGTCAGCACGTCCATTACCGAGTGGGCACACCCCGTGCATAGCCTACGCCCACACTGAATGCTTATCACCTGTTTGTCGGTCCGGTGGGTGCACCCTGTGCACCACCCACTGCCATATCGGAATTGCCTGAATGCTACACACCGAACTATCGACCTGCGCTACACAGCCCGTTCACCACCGAACGCCTGAACGCTATATGACCGAACTGTCACCCGTGCTGCACGACCGAACTGTCACCCGCACTGCACGACCCGTTCGTCGGGCGGGTGGGCGCGCCCTGTGCACAGCCCACCACCATACCCGAATTGTTGCACATCTGTTCAACACCGAATGCCTGAACGCTGCATGACCGAACTGTCGACCCGCGCTGCACGACTCGTTCATCACCGAACGCCTGAACGTTGCACGACTAAACTGTTACCCACGCTGCACGAACCATTCAGCAGGCGGGTGGGTGCACCCCGTGCACCACCCACGGCCATATATGATAACCATATTACATATGTATTTTTGCTGCCCGAACCATGGGTTGGGCGGGCACACCTGCGCTCAGCCCATCACCCATACGCCAACGCCATATACATATGTATATGCTTCACTGTGTATGAAGAGACTCTGTTTGATAATCGTTCAGGGTGCCCGCCCCTCGGGCGTGGGTCGCCCGCCCATTGTGCGCGGGGTGCCCGATTCATTTGTCTATCCGCCATGTAGCATTGCCTGTCGTTTGCCAACCGTGTCCGGGTTGCCCGCCCACCGTGCGGAGCACCCATCCATCGTCGTGCGCACCTGCCCGGGTTGTGCCTCCGGCTAATTTTGATGTGTAGAAGAATGTCTGCCCATCGTGCGGAGCACCCACCCATCGTGCGGGGCGCCCGCCCATCATCGTGCGCCTGCCCGATTCACCAGGGCGTTACACTCTCCTCCACCCAAAAACGTTGTCGTCCCGACAACACTTCATCCTGGTGACTCCCCACCAAGATCATCAACAACCATCATGTAGACACCTCCATAAAAGACTCAGCCTCGTTAGGTTACCGCTTCCATGTGCAAACTGCCCATGTATCACATCAAGTGTTACACACTTATCTTCACGACCCCCTGCCCAGATCCATGGAAACCCCATCTTTCTGCCGCATGTCGGGATCATCACACCTGCTCAATTATGTTGAGGGCTCACTTCCTTGAGCAGCCAACAATGAGCCCTTCCTCCATGTCATCTAAGAAGATATAAAGGGAGATGAGCCGGGAGGCTCTCCCTCACTAATCAGTTCAATCCATCTGTCTGGATCTTCCACCTCCATCTTCTGTAGAAACGCTTCCCGATCTTCCTCCTGGATGTTCGGTCTCACATATACTTCGTCCCCCTCATCATCATCTTCTATCATCTCTAGCCTTCTTGATAGATCCAAGATACTATCTGAGAGGGATCGGATGACCAATGCCTGTTCTGCAAGCTTTGCCTCCATGGTAGACAACCGCTTGTTTGTCTTTTCCTTGTCCCCCATCTGCATACCTCCTAGTTTATGATCAGGTCTTGTCACACCCACGGTTGGAACACCAATGGGCACATCCTCCCTTCCATCATAAATGAAGAGCTTCCTCAGATGTGGTACCACCATAGCCTCAAATTGCTTCATGAATTCCATCCCCAATACGGCCTCATAGTCATCAATCCATACTATGGTGAAGTCCACTTTCCCGGACCACTCACCAAGTATGGTGTCCACCTTTTCAGCTATACCAAGGATCGCCATCGGGGGAGAATTTACGGTCTTCATCTGTGCCTTCACTGGCACAAACTTTAGCCCAAGTCTCCTTACGGTGTCTTCACTCATGAAGTTGTATGAAGCCCCACTGTCAACCATAGTGAGTACTTCGGTTCCACCAATCTTCATATGCACATATTCCAGTCTGTTTCTTTCCAGATCTCTCCTAGAAGTCACCTCCGTAGTGGCAGAGGCTTCGAGGATCTGCATCATCCCTACAGAAGCGTTGTCCTCTTCCTCCTCTTGCGCAGCAGCGACCACTTTTGGTTTAGAAGGGAAGTTTCTAACCATATGTGGACCTGCACATAACCAGCACTTCAAGGGCTTCTTCTCCTTCGGAGAGTCATCCGACTCTGAAGCACCCTCCTTTTTCTTTTATTTTGGCTTATCGGACTTCTTTTTCTCATTGGAAGTCTCATCGTAATGATCCACTAATCTGTCAACCGCAGCGAAGGCCTCTTCAAGCGTCCGAATCTTCTGCCTTTTCACCTCGTTATGAGCCCAAGGTTTCAACCCAATAATAAAATTGAAGACCTTTTCCTTCTTGGCCATGTCGGGAAGTTCCAGCACTGCGCTTGAATACTCTTGCTGATAGGTTTGTAAGCTTTCGGTTTGTTTGATGAACTTAATCTTTGTCCTTGCTTCCCATGTTTCATCTTGAGGACTGAAATGGGCCTGCAAGGCTTTCTTCATGTCTTCCCACGAAGTGATGTCATCAGCACTACCATTGGTAATCTGATCGGCCCTCCTTCGCCACCACATCTTGGCATCATTAGTAAGGAACTGGGCGGCTACCTTGACTTGCGCCTCTCCTCCAGGTAGGTTCAACCGTTCTAGGTACTGCTCCATGTCCCACAAGAAGTTTCCAAGAACCTTTGCGCTCCTTGTGCCGTCATAAGACTCCGGTTCTTTGACCTTTACATGGGGCACTCCTCCACCCGAGTTGTACCTCACGGCCCTCTTCAACACCGCAATCTCATCTTGGGCCTCCTCAAGAGCTTTGCTTGTTTTGTCAAGAGTCCCTCTCAAGTTCACGATCTATGCAAGACCCTGATCCCTTGATTCCTCGACTTCTTTGATCCTTCCTTCAAGCTGTGTACACAAGGAATCAGTGTACTCGTATTGTGTCTTGAGCTCATCATGCTGCGTCCAGAGTTCTTCAAGTTCCTCTTTGACCTTTGAGATGGTCTCTCGTTCCTTGCTGAGCGAACCCACCTCTTGGTTCCAAGAGTTCTCCAAAGTCTCCATCCTCCCGATCACCTTTTCTATGAACTCAAGGGTCGTATCCCTCACCGCGTCCTTCATCATATGGCTAGACCCAACTTGAGAGTTAGCTGCCATCTTTTTGTTCTTTTGTGACCTGGTGTCGACCATTCACCGTCTTCCCCGAATCACCTGCAAAATCTTGCCGAGCAACCCTGCTCTGATACCACCTGTCATGCCCCCAATCTTTTTTTTTTCTTATTGGGCGGGTGCGGCACCACCATGTACGTTTATTTGTTCAATAACCGCACATATGGACTACGCCTTAACCAACATAGACATGCTTAAACCGTTATCTCATAACTATGTAAAAGCATTAACCTTCATAATTCAATATAAACCATTCTTAACATTTCCATATACAATTAAACCGAAACAATTGCAACCAAATGTATAGAATGGGAGGGGCAACTCCCGGTAAAGTTTGCCCGTAATCTTTTATTACAATTCGCAATATTACAACAAGTGTGCCGGGCTAAGACCCATGGCCAACACTTGAATTTTCTTATACAACCAGGCGTAGAACAACCTTAACATTACACCCACTTCCACAGCCAAGTGCGCATCACCAATATGCCACTTGCCTTAAGCCTGGCATAAAACCTGTTCACGGCCTTCGTCGTTCGCCCTCCTTACCAAGTCCAACTGATAACCGAATTGCGCCCGTCTTATTGCTGCGCATAAGACATGCACATTACTCCACAAGATCTGCGCCCTTTCTTTATCGTTCGAGACTTGAGAGCTTGCTTGGTTGAGTTGTTCGAATGAGCTTTCGTGCTCACCCTTATATACGCTTGCCTCTACATTTGGGAGGGGTGTCGGTTCTAAAAGCCGACCCCCATAATTATGATACAATGCCCCTTCCTTTTAAAGCCGACATGCATATTCAATCTTGAACCGCCGTGTGTTAAACTCCTTGGCGGGTCGGCCTTTGCCATATACAAAGCTGCCCACGCCAAGGTATAACCTTTGGCCTATTTCACACTTCACAATCTTTCATCCGTCACTCGCTTGTCCATGCTGCCGTGCTGTCTGAACTTATGCTGCTCGCCTCTGTTCACCCACGCTTCCGTCCGAGATCTCATCACACGAACCTTCTGCTGGGCGGGTGGGCATACCCGTGTGCAGCCCACCGCCGTTATGTCAGCACATCCATTAC
This sequence comes from Pinus taeda, assembly GCA_000404065.3. Classification (NCBI taxonomy): domain Eukaryota; kingdom Viridiplantae; phylum Streptophyta; class Pinopsida; order Pinales; family Pinaceae; genus Pinus; species Pinus taeda. The sequence continues at coordinate 11,882 of APFE030421658.1, forward strand.
CAGGTGGGCGCACCCCGTGCATAGCCTATGCCCACACTGAACGCTTATGACCTGTTTGTCGGGCAGGTGGGCGCACCTTGTGCACCGCCCACCGCCATATCCGAATTGCCTGAACGCTGCACACCGAACTATCGACCTGTGCTACATAGCCCGTTCACCACCGAACGCCTGAATGCTATATGACCGAACTGTCACCCGCGCTGCACGACCGAACTGTCACCTGCGCTGCACGACCCATTCGTTGGCCGGGTGGGCGCGCCCTATGCACAGCCCACTACCATACCTGAATTGCTGCACATCTATTCACCGCCGAATGCCTGAACGCTGCATGACCGAACTGTCGACCTGCGCTGCACGACCCATTCATCACCGAACGCCTGAACGCTACACGACCGAACTGTCACCCATGCTGCACGGCCCGTTCAGCAGGCGGGTGGGTGCACCCCGTGCACCGACCACTGCCATATATGATAACCATATTACATATGTATTTTTGTTGCCCGAACCATGGGTTGGGCGGGCGCACCTGCGCTCAGCCCATCACCCATACGCCAACGCCATATACATATGTATATGCTCCACCGTGTATGAAGAGACTCTGTTTGATAATCGTTCAGGGTGCCCGCCCCTCGGGCATGGGTCGCCCTCGGGTCACCTGCCCATCGTGCGCGCGGTGCCCGATTCATTTGTCTATCCGCTGTGTAGCATTGCCCGTCGTTTGCCAACCGTGTCCGGGTTGCCCGCCCACCATGCGGAGCACCCATCCATCGCCGTGCGCACCTGCCCGGGTTGTGCCTCCGGCTAATTTTGATGTGTAGAAGAATGTCTGCCCATCGTGCGTAGCGGCCGCCCGTCGTGCGGGGCGCCCGCCCATCATCGTGCGCCTGCCCGATTCACCAGGGCGTTACACCAGGGGTCCCAAGCGAGATTTCTATAAAGTCAGAGGAAGCTTGATTCTTTGATGGAAGAAGAGAAAATCTATTCTAAGAGAGCTACTCTATTGTAGTAATGAAGAAAACAACATGTAATGCTAAATCACACCATATCCTACTTAACCATTTAAACAACTACGCTAAGCAAAATTGCTAAATCAACACTAACCTAATGAGGCTATCTAAGTTACAGAAGTAAAGAGCATCAAACCAAACTAATGACTAAGAAAGGAAACTAAACTAAATCAATTTTCACTTTCTTGGTTTTTTGATGATCGGATGGTGTTAGAGTCTAATTGAATAACCAAATTGAAGCTCAAAAGTGGCAGAGTTTAAATGATATGTAGAACAAATTTCAAGAAGGAGTCAAGCGGAAAAACAATTGAAGATCGAAATCAATAAAGGGAGGATGTGATGAGGCATTAGTACATAGGGACTGTTGGATCGATCAGTGAATAGTAAACAGAAGATGAGCGGTGGAAATCTTATCACGAGGATTAAGTGAATAGATGGATGGATTGATCAACAAATAGGATTAATGAAAGATTGAGAGGTGGAGATCTTATTGCGGGAGGTGAAGTCAATAGATGGACGAAAAAGATCAACGGGAGATGAATGGTGGAGATCTTATCGCGGTGATGAAGTGAATAGATGGATGGATCACATCAAGTCTCGTGGTGACAGAAGGGTAAAAAAAATGTGTAGAATGATGGAGCGGGTTTCGTAGGTGGTAAGCAGTTTCTCGTGTGGCCTCAAAGCTGTAAGCTGTATTTCTAATTTTCATGCTATTAGACTAAGTGAGTGACACGTAGCATGGGAAAACCACTTTTCTCACTTGCTCTTGGGCGGATATCATCTATGTAAGAATTCACGTGAGATTGCGTGATAGCTATTGGATCATGCCGGATTTATCAATGATGGAGATCAAGCAAGCTAGTTGGCAATCACGTGATGCAATAGATATTGGATTGAGGTCACAACAGATCAATGATGGAGATTTGGAGTGCATAAAGTAGGTGGAAGAATTCACAATAGTCGTCGAATCAAGCTAGATAGTCAACGACGAAGATCTGGAGCACATAAAGTCAAGCATTGAAATGAATCAGATGGGTGATTGGTCAAGTTTGTTGTGGATCGGATGGTAAGGAAATCTATGGGTATAATCAGATCAAGATGTATTTTATTAGCTTCCGCTTAAGAAATTCATGCCGAAGGAAATGAGCATATGAGCAAAAAGTGATGGAAAAAGACGAAAATGAAATGAACCTTATACTGAATCAAGACAACAAACATCATGCAAGAACTCCTGGCTAATTGAAAGAAGACACAAATGGAGGCAAACTAAAACACAACTAATCTACACTACACTACTGTAATGGAAATGAAACTACTTAAGCAAATGGATGATTAAACCATGAATCTATGCTATAACACATGTACAATAAAGAGGAGCCTTAGCTGCTATGGTTGGGCCTTAACCCAAGAGCTTCAGCCCTCTGAGTTAACTCAGTGCTAGCTCAAAACAAAACTCATTCTTATTATCAAAACAATGGATTACATTGAAAATTGTCACAAATCTTGTAGCTCAAAAATAAAGTAGAGTTTTACAATTAAATGTCCAATTCCTACTGAGGTCATAGGCCTCTCTACTTATATGTCTGAAGTCTCCAACAACTTCCTTAAAATTAGGGAGGCTCGGCTCCCAAACTCGAGATAAACTGGTGCTTGACTTTCACTTTCTCGACTGCCTTCCAGTCCTCATGATTTGGTTGTTTGCACTCCGAGTTGATGGAGGAATATTTGACTGTGGGGTAGTAAATGAGGAGGATTTACCTCCTATTATTCCTCTCCCTTGCCCCATTCGAGTTTTGACCAAGGTATTTGCTAAAATTCCTTGATTTTATCCTTTAATCCCTCATTAAGTGCACATTAGACCACAAAGCAAAATATCCAACTCTAACTCATCTCATAAACAAAATATGATCAAAAGTATGCATTAAGTTGTGATAATAGTTGGTCTGAATAAGCTAGGAGGTGAATTAAGGCCCATATAATTACCCAATGATGAGGCTCATCAAAAGTATACTCATAGTGTCACTATGAGTAGTAAAAACTAAAGTAAGAGATAATAACCCAAAGTTTTCAAACTTGCATAGATGGTTCTTATTGCTATACCATGTGTATGAACCTTTATCTCCTTGACTACAACTTGGTGAGTAAAAATCCATGGTTTTATTTTCACCAAAATAAGTGATTTGGTAGATAGGTCGAAGGATATAGGATAGAGAAGCACATAATACATCATTAAAGTGTTGACTATTTGGCTAAACCATTCAAGAAGTTATAATTCTTAGAGACATTTTTTTATATGTGGTTCATGAACCCCAAAGATCAGTGACCACTATGTCCATGGAATAGTTGTACCAGGTAGCTCCACCCATAGGGATCACTTCCTGCTGGATCCACCACGAAGCCTAACCCTAAGAGTGTCGAAAGAATTAAACTCATGACCTCTCAATGGAAAGGTGCTTTAATGACAAGGACTTGACGAATTGAGCTAAACCTCAAGGGTACAATTCTTAGAGGCTTATCATCACAAACAAATATTTGTTTGGTGTTGGATTGATTTATATTAGAAAATATAGCTTTATTTTTATCCATATGATTTGTGAATTTCCATGGATATTTTGTTGGACTACTTCACCACAATGAATCTTATGATATTTTGGAATATTTTGTCATTCCTTTTATTACATTATTACATTTAATATTACTAATATAATGCTCAAAATTATGGAAGTGAATGCAAGAAAAATGAACAAAACAAGCAAATGAACACACCATCCACACAAATGAACATAAGATGTGACTTGGAAAACCTGAAACAAGAGAAATGGTAGCTAGAAGGTGAGACTTTTCTTTACTCTCTTTATCTAAATTATGAAATGTAAGTAGAAAGGAAGGAGCATTCACTAAGGAGTTCCCATCAAAACTATGGTTTGAATTACTACAACAAAATATTCACCTTCTCTATTACTCTTCAATATCTCACTACTATACACTCTTTTCAATCATGGAATAGTAAAAATACCAAAAATATGAAACCCATTACTTTCCTAGTAGACAAATATTTAAGATAGCTTGATAACTCTTTAGGGTGAGGGTTAGGGTTTTTCCATGCGTCAACCATCAATTAGCATTAGGGTTTTGGATCCTCTAGAATATTTTTGAAGGTATACATGTGACTAACCCCATATGGGTGAGTAATGGGGGCTAACATGGCATTCAATTCCTACCACTATGGTCAACAAGGTAGGTCAACTTTTGGGAGGCATAATTTTCACATACAAACTCTGATTGAGGTGATTTACACATCATTGAAATACTTTCACATGTAGAATAATATTTATGGGTTGGACATATGTTCATAAATTTTTTATGCCAAAAATTTCCATTTGACACCTCAAAATAACCTTGGAAGTCTCTAGAGCCTAAATCACCAAACTGAGACCTACGATGAAAATGCCCCCCAAAATCCAATTCTTGCAATTTATCCACATAAAAGGTACCAAGATATATGGGAAATTATATAATGATCCATTTTGGATCATACTCTCCATTTATGATAGCTTTTGGTTGCAATTATTTTTTTTTTTATTTTTTTTTTTTAACAGGAATGGTTAGACTTATATATTACTTCTTGGCTGGAATGCCTCAATTCAGGTTACAAAGAGGAAGGAAGGGCCCATATTTCTCCTCATCTAGGAACCGTATAACTATCCTCCTAATGATTCTGCAAATTTTACATTCTATATTTCTTGCAGATTTCTCTATCTTTCCTAATTTATAGATGCAAACAAACTGCTTTAATAGAAGACAGTAAAACATTTTTCTCGGACAGCTAGGGGACGGGATCCCAGCCTTCTTCTCTGTCTCTTATATAGTTTCTGAGAGGGAGGAGAACCGCTTTATTGGCTTCGGCATTTGCTTCTTTTTTGTTATCCCTCTTTATATGAAGAAATTCAAAATTCTGAAAGGAGTATGTCAGGGAGTTAATTCTGCTCAACAATCTAGATAGTCTTAATTCTGAGGGAGAGGAGTTGTCCACAATGGCCTTTATAATAGTCTGAGAATCCCCAAAAACAACTGCATCTTTGATTCCCAATGTCTTGAGAACCTTGAGCCCCTGAAGGAGAGCTAGTGCTTCAGCTTGAATACGGGTGTTAATGCCTACTCCCCAAGCATATCTAGCTTCCATTCTACCCTCTACACTTTTGATAACACCACCAACTCTAGATTTGCCTGGATTGCCTTTTGTTGCACCGTCAAAAAAGAGAGCTTTCCTCGCCTTTTTGATGCAAAATTCAACAAATTCTGTGTCTTTAAGGCGGATTTTCCAAGGCTTTAGAGGGGGAGAGGGGGCCTTTACTTTATCAGAGAATTGGGGATCCAGGGAGGCTCCCCAAACTATTTCTTGTGCGGTGAGATCCATCATATCAATCTGGTCCCTCATGCAATCTTTGAGGTGACTTTTAATTTTTACCCAAGTTATCTTAGAAGCACTCTTCTTATCCTTAAAAATCCTTTGGTTTCTTTCCAACCAGATATGCCAGTAGATTAATTTTGGCAGGGCGAGCCATGCATCTTTGATTTCAGGGTTATGAGCAGTGCCACTAGGGTACATTCGCTTCCAATTACAGAACAGTTCTGAGCAGTGGTTGAGAGGGATGAAATTCACGGTCCATGGGCCTAAAGCCTCCTTCCACAGTTCTGCAGCAAATTTACAGGTCAGCATCATATGGGAGACATTTTCTTCTTGTTCCTCACACAGCGAGAAGCAAGATGGCCCTAAATATCCTCTTTTCCTGAGCCTATCATCTGTCAAAATTCTATGATGACATAATAGCCAACAGAAGGAGTCAATTTTGCACAGCGTTGTTGATGACCAAATCCCCTGCCAAGGCCTCGGGTCAGGTGGTGCATTAGGATAACGGGAGAGCTGGATATATCCCTACGAGACAGTGTATTTTCCAAGGATCGGGCCCCAACCTCGAATGTCTGCTTTCCTTCTGTTCATTGGGGCTTTGCCTTTTAGATGGGAGAGAAAAGCAGCATATTCATTTACAAGTTTAGGAGGCACCACTAAATTTTTCCAACGCTTCCATTCATCGTTTTCCCAATGGGAGAAATCCCACAATGTTTTGATACCAACACTGTCCAACCAGTCTTTCAGTGAGGCTAAATAATGGTCTTCAGCAAGCGGCTCGCTGCCCATGATACGGTCGTCCCATATTTGAATGCGCTGAACATTACCTGGAATCCACTGCGCATATTGTTTGATCAAGGATGAGGTTTTTTGGCACAATTTGTGTATCATCGAACCTGTAATTATCTTTGGATTGTCCAGGCAGCATGCTCTCTGCCCATCATAATATTTTTTCCACATTGCGAGTTGTGCGCAACCTGGTTTTGGAGCGATGATCCTCCATACTAATTTTGCACCCATGGCTATATTTTGATTGCTAAGATTTTTAAAATTTAAACCACCTTCCATTCTGGGTAGAGAAATTGTGTTCCATCTTATTAAGGGGATTCTCTTCTCGTTAGCTTTGCCACCTTTCCAGAAAAAGTTTTTTATGTAAGCCTCCATCTTCCTCATTATGCCAATGGGAGCCATCATCACTGCTACCTAAAAAATGGGTAGATTGTTCAAAACTGCTTTTATTAGCACTGTCTTACCTGCTAGATTGAGCCAATTATATCCCCAGGATTGTATTTTAGTTTTTAATTTTTCCAACAGAGGCAACCATTGTCTACTGAGAGCCCTTTTTTGAAAGACAGGAAGCCCCAGGTACTTGAATGATGTCCAAGAAGAGGTGGCTGCGAAGACAAAACAATTTGAAATGGCTTGGAGCGATCTGACAAAGGTATTCCAATAGAAGACATGACATTTGCCTTTGTTGAGCTTGCTTCCTGAATCTTCACAGTAGGCGTCCACTACCTATTTAAATCATTTAGCCAAGACCAAAGAGGCAACACTCAGCAACAGAGAGTCATCCACGAACAGTGCATGATTTATGCTTTTAATTCCTCTTGCAATGTTTATTACCATTATTTCTTGTTCTGACTGTTTTTTATTCAAGAGGAAGCTTAGAACTGAGGCTTGGAGGACAAAGAGCAAAGGGGAGAGAGGACACCCTTGCCTAAGCCCTCTTGAGGCTTTGAAGAATTCTGTGGCTCTCTCGTTCACCAGAGGGGTAATCCATGGCTCACTGATGCAAGCCTTGATCCATTTGATAAATTTATGCCCAAACCCAAATTTGTGAAGCACATCCAACAAGAATCTATTCCTCACCCTGTCAAAGGCACTTTCAAGATCGAATTTGACGACCATTCCTTTCTCTTTCCGGGCCAAGCTTGAATGGATCACCTCTTGGACCAGGATGTAGTTGTCCACAATCTATCTTCCCTGAATGAAGCCCCCCTGATTCTCTGGAATAATGTCAGGATCTATTCGAAATCACTTTTGTTATCAGTTTGTAGCCTATATTGCAAAGGGAAATAGGATGAAATCTAGAGAAGGAGTTGGCACCTCTTTCTTTGGGGATAAGGGCCAAGAAAGCTGAGTTGGTGCTTCCCCCTATTTTCTAACAGGTTTTAGATTTTCGTACCATTCTGCATAAATCATTTTCGACTATCTGCCAACAATTCTGCAAGAATCTGGCAGTAAAGCCATCTGGGCCCGGGGCCTTGTCTGGCTCCATGTAGAAGAGGGCGGATTTGATTTCCTTATTTGTGGCTTCTTCTTCCAAGAATTCATTCTTTCTAGTAGATATCAAAGTGGGAACCTCATTTACGATCGATGGAATTTGACCCTACCCCTCTATTTCACTATATAGATTTTTGAAATGGAGGAAGGCCGCATTTTTTATGCTTTGAATGTCTCTATGGATGACGTTCTCTTCCTTGATTTTGGTGATGGAATTAAATTTTTTCTGTGCTTGGGCTTGCTTATGAAAGAAGGATGAATTCCTGTCACTTGCCTTAAGCCAAATCCTACAAGATTTGGTTCTTCGGTACTCTTCCTTAGCCAGGCTTGCTTTAAGCAACTTTTGCTAGAGGTCTACCTCTTTTTCGAGAATCTCTTTTGTGATCTCTTCATTTTCTGAATTAAGATGATGGATCTCTGGATGTTCTTGTAACTTCTTCCTTTCCACTCCAGGGTTTGGGAGAGATTTTTCCCAAATTTTTAATGCAGCCTTCACTCTCTTGAGCTTTTCCTCCCATACAAAGAATGCAGAGCCATTAACTAGTTTCTTCCAAGAATCTTTTACTACAAGCAAAAAGGATTGCTCCTTGATCCATAAGGGATTGAATTTAAAAGGAGTGGGGCCTTGATCCCAATGAGTCAAAATATCGAGCTTGATGGGCCTGTGATCAGAGACACTACAAGGGAGAATATGCATTCTAGAGTCTAGACCAAGAAGAAGAAAATAACTTTGAACAAGAAATCTGCTAACCTTGCAGCGATATGGCCCGGAACGAGTCTTTTGTTGGACCAGGTGTATTTTCCCGACGAAGGTTTGATGTCGATCATGTCCCAGTCCTGGAGCAGATCCTCAACCCATTCTCGCACTAGATCCCTTACAATGCTCCCTCCACGTTTTTAGCCATAGTTAAAGTGAGATTTAGATCCCCAGAGATGATGATATTTGCTAAGACTTTAGAGTCTGCCAGTTCTCTAATAGAATACCAGCAATTCTTTTTTTCTCATGCACTGGCTGGGACATACACATTGAAGAGACAGAGGGTCTCATCTGAGTCAACGTGCTTCAGCTTTGAGAACAACCAATGAGTGTTGGTGATCTCTTTCACCATTGTGAACTTGTTTGCGTTCCAGAGGGTGCCTAGGCCTCCTAAGGCACCCCTGGCTGAGGCAGCTTGCCCTTCACTTCTTTTCCAAAGATTTTTGTCGATATGGAGGAAGGCCTTGTCCTCCATTTTAGTCTCCTGGATGAGTAATATGTCAGGAGATTCAGATCTTATCAAACTTTTGATAGCTTCTTCTTTAATTTTGCTCCCCATACCCGTACAGTTCCAGGAGACAATCCTCATCACTTGTTTTTGGAATGGAGAGCTCCTTTAGAACTCTGGGGCTGGTTTCTATTCATCTTCGAAGTTTTTGCCAGGAGTTTCTCGAGGGTGGGTTGACTTCCTTGTAGTTTTTCTTTGTAGGTCTCCTGCTCTCTTTTCTCACAGGAAGATTTTCAGCCCCTCAAAGATCTTCTGGGCGAGGTTTGCGATTCACCTATTTCACCTTCTTCTTCTGAGTCCTCTGAGCCTTGAACTTCCTCAGGGTCTTCTGAGGGTGTATCTTCCATTATGTCTGCTTTACTATCTGCTTGCTTTGGTCCCCGGGGGGGCTCTTTTTGGGGCGATCCTCCATTTTGTGTCTCTAGATCTTGGGCTTCCTCTATTACTGAGCTTAGCTGTATAAATTTATTTCCTTTCTCTTCCATGTGTGGGTTTTGAGACCCTGATCCTGTTTAGAGAGATTTTCCATTAGTATTTCCTGTTCTAGGGGCTTTTCTTTTGGTCCTTTTAACCTATGTCCATCTGTCCTCTTTGCCTTTCTCCACTTCAGAATTTTTTGGGCATCCTCTAGCGAAATGACCATAGACCTGGCACTTCCTGCACTTGAACGACAATTGTTCATAATCCAGCTTTTGAACATGCGTCCAACTTCCAACTCTAATCTTTATTGCCTCAGGTAGGCCAACCTTGAGTTCGACTTCAACACAAATTCTAGCACAGTCATATTTGTTGGGTATACGACAAAAGTCCCACATTGAGTAGAAGTGGGGAGGATCATGGGTATATAAGGATGGACAAATATCTCCATTGGTATGAGGCCTTTTGGGGTAAGTCCAAAATCAAATCCATCAGCGCTTAGGCCCAAAGTGGACAATATCATACCATTGTGGAGATATGTGGTGTTCAGAGTCCTTACAAGTGGTATCGGAGCCGTGCCCCGAAGTTAGCCAAGTGGATGAATCCTCGGAATGCCGAACGAAGGTGGTGGGCCCTGGTAATATCACGATGGGATCCATGGATGAGCTCGGTTAGACAGGCAGTGTGCTCCTGATTCTTCATGGACGTGTCTTGGTCCCAACATCGTGAAGAGGAGTTGACCTGGGATAGAGCAAGCTCTCAAGGCAAGTGGTGCTCCATGTAAGGTGTGTGCTTCCAACGCATTGGAGTGGAGAATCCTAGTTGGTAGAGAGTGGACGGATGGATAATCGTTTGAGGGGAGGCTCGATGGTCCTTTGTTAGAGGGGAGGATTGTTGGGTATACGACCAAAGTCCCACATTGACTAGAAGTGGGGAGGATCATGGTCATATAAGGATGGACAAATATCTCCATTGGTATGAGGCCTTTTGGGGGTAAAGCCCAAAAACAAATGCATGAGGGCTTAGGCCCAAAGTGGACAATATCATACCATTGTGGAGATGTGTGGTGTCCAGAGCTCTAACAAGTGGTATCAGAGCCATGCCCCGAAGTTAGCCAAGTGGATGAATCCTCGAAATGCCGAATGAAGGTGGTGGGCCCCGGTAATATCACAATGGGATCCGTGTGTTACACAAAAATATCGTCACCTTGATTATTTGCAGTCGGTGTAGGTCTATCACCACCTATACCAAGCTTCCTAAGCAAGTCTTAAACCTCAGCTCTTCAAAACAAACTTTAGAAATGAGAGAAAGACATCAAAAAAGCAATGTAACTCTGGTTCCACAGTTTCTCTCTCTTTTCCCTGCGGGCCCACACATTCTGTTCAGAATATCCGCGTACTTATACGCTCTGTATGTAAAGGGGAGGGTGCGTACCCCTGTAAAAGTCAAAAGGCACAATCTTTATCTTAAAAAACTCATCTTGGGTTAACTCTAGAGTTTTCTAGAAGCATTTGTTACGTGGATTGTTCTCCCCAAGTGGTTCATGCATCCCATGGGAGGAGGAACTAATCCCTTGTTGAGAGGAGCTATCCCTTTGAAGGAGGACTCTATCCCTTTGAAGGAGGAGCTGGTAACTGATCTCCATTGCACTATAAATTGAGGCATTGGGTCAGTGGCCAGAGAGGTTAGAAGCTGAACGTTTGAGGGTAAATGCTAGTGAAATCAAGACTTCCTATTTGAGCTTAAGAGGAGAGATCACATACCTTTTTGGCTTCATTAGGGAGTGAGTGAAGCTTGTCAAAGTAGAGGAGACTTCTTGTTGGACCCTGGGAGGAGCTTGTACAGCGTCAAGGCAAAGGTTGTAAGGTTCTTCTCCTTTTGAATTAATACAATCAAGCTCATTTTTCTCAACAAGTATCTCATGTTATTTGTTTCATGGACTCCTTGACTTTCATGTTAAATATGTTTTATAATATTGGATATTTAGGTGCTATTTAATCGTTTTCCTTGTTTGTGCTTGCAGGTTTGTTACAAAGGAACTTACTTGGATCAAAGGAGCGAAGGCATCTCCAAACTTGCGTTGGACATGAGGTAGGCTCTAAACACATTTGTTTGACATTATTTATAAAGTGCATTTAGAGAAAGATAGTGTCTGGTTGGTTTGTTTGTCATTAGGTCTTCATTAGATTCTAGGAAGGTCTATCTTGTCCGCAAGATCGACTCATTCCGCGTGACACCGTGGATGAGCTCGGTTAGACAGACGGTGTGCTCCGAATTCTTCATGGACATGTCCTGGTCCCAACATGGTGAAGAGGAGTTGACTTGGGATAGAGCAAGCTCTTGAGGCAGGTGGTGTTCCATGTAAGGCATGTGCTCCCAACACATTGGAGCGAAGAATCCTGGTTGGTAGAGAGTGGACGGATGGATAATCGTTTGAGGGGAGGCTCAATGGTCCTTTGTTCGAGGGGAGGATTGTTGGGTATACGACCAAAGTCCCACATTGACTAGAAGTGGGGAGGATCATGGTATATAAGGATGGACAAATATCTCCATTGGTATGAGGCCTTTTGGGGTAAGTCCAAAAGCAAATCCATGAGGGCTTAGGCCCAAAGTGGACAATATCATACCATTGTGGAGATATGTGGTGTTCAAAGTCCTTACAAAATTTAATTGCTAGACTTTCCGCCTGTCTTGCATCACAAAGTAATCTGTGCCTTTGTGTTAAATTCTCTGCTCATATTGTTCGTTGATCCCATACATCCCAAAAACTCAGTCGTTTATACAAAATTATTTCTTGTTTCCATATTTATTTACTAGCCTAAAATCAATATTCACTGTAAGTCATCTCAGACCATATCGTTTATTTATTCACTGATCGTGACATCGAGAGAGCCCTCTCCTGTTCTGGTAGGGCTAGCTACCAGACTGAGTGTGGTTTGTGGTTACCCTTAATTTTTCCTTCCTTCAACCTAAGGCAGATTTAGGTGCTAACACATTGTAGTTGAAAACTTCAAATGAAAGTAGGAATGGGGGGCAACCTGATTTTTCTTCTTCCATCTGGAGTGTATTGAGCACAATGGAAAGTGATCTGGGAGGTGTGCTTTCTCCCTCGCTGGTGGAGGTTGCATTGTCTGTTGCTGTCTATCCCATTGTGTGCAATAGGATATCTCGCTGACTCTAGACCTTATATAACTCTAACAAACTAATGTTCACTCAAGTTTTCTTCATATCTCCAACAATGTTGTAGTCCAAAGGTTGTAGACTTACCGAGGTGTCCGAGGTGGAATGAATGTTTGTGTTGTTTGGCAGGGTGTTTTGTAACTTGTTGCTCAAGGATGTAGTCTTATCTATCACTGTCTTCCCATACTTGTTTTGTGTTTTCTACCTTGGTGTGTCCAGTGGATCGACCTTATTTATCAGCAGTCTCACCTTCTCTTGCATTTCCCTAAGTGTATGGGGAGCCCCTTTACTCATAAGATTGTAACAATCATTTTTCTTTTGGGGTTGATTCTCTGTGTTCATCTTTGACATTATTTGTGAGCATTGATATGCATTCACCACATGCCCAACACTTGATGTTTCATCAAGTGCATCCTCTTTGTCATCGTCAATGTCTTTCGACTGGTCCTGAATATTGTTTTTTGCATCAAGTGCATGACTACAGATAGAGCTAACGACTCACTTCCAATCTGAAAAAGAGTTGTCATGGTGATACTCTTTGTCGAATGAACAAAACTTAGGATCTGCACACTATTCGATTTGGAATACAGGCTTCTGCATAGTTTTTGAAGTGAACCAGTTATTGCTTAATGAGTTGGTTAATGAACTGTTTTCCTATCTTTGTCTGGGTGGATGACTGCTTGCAAGTGTGTCCATTTTCTATTACTTGAGCTCTGACATTCCCAGGGTCAAGTTCTTGACAAGGCAAGTGAGGGTCTCAATATTGTTTGCTTCCTTCTCTCTACCCTTGCTCGTCATTGCTTGGGGCTTCCTACTCACATCCTTGGAGTCCTTCATTGATTCGTCATCCTTGATGAATCTGATTGCGTACAAGTCATTTTCAACAACAATAGCCTTTTTGCAACTTTCTAGTATTGTTGGTTTCACAACTCGCTTGACGAACTGTGCAATGCTGGTTGGCAGTGCGGATGTGCAATAGTCAATAGTGATGGAGTCATGAGGTTTAGCGTCTGCTGTAAACTTGTTCAAAATACGTGTAAACCTCTGATAGAAGTCTTCCACTTTCTCTTTTCCCTCCATCTTGAGGCTTCCCAATTCTTTGAGTAGCATGGATGGGGTCTTGTCATCAGCAAAATTTTCAAGGAACATATGTTTGAAAGCACCCTAGTTTTGTATCGAGTTGGGTGGAAGGCTATGATACCAAGTAGATGTGCAGCCGTCCAAGGTACATGAGAAAAATATACATGCTACATCATCATAAAGTACCTCAAGGGTCTGTTGTTATAGGTAAAAGTTGTCTAAGTGGTCTTCTAGCTTCATCATGCTGTCAGGGTTGAAATTGATATTCATTCTCTCTGCTCTCTTTCAGATCTTGTGTAGAACAACTAGGACAGCGAATGGTCCCTGAGTCATCAATTCAAGATTTGGGTTAGCCATCTCTTCTTCTTCATCATCCTCTTCCTCTCCTTTGGATTCTAATGGTTCGGGATCTGAGTCTGTTGGTTCATCTCCACCTCCACCTCCTCCACTACCTTCCCCTCCACCTCCTATACCAGAGTATGATCCCAAGATCACAAGAGTGTCTTGTTCGCCATGCCAGAAGATTGGAGGTTCCTCTCCGTATTAAATATCTTCTTCTAGACCTTCAAGAGCGGCAAGGACTACTTCTTCCAATGATGATACAACAACTCCTATAGGGGTAGATTTTGGCTTCCTAGATGCCTGTGGAAGGTGTTGTATGCATGGGATCATTTTGACTGCTTTCACGAACTGGTGAGTAATGGGACTGATGGAGCAAGGGTATTGATATGAAATCTCATGTTAAATTCTGGGAGGTGAGGAGTAACCAACTATAGAGTCTCATGTACGTGAGAGGGAGTGCGAGTTATGGCCTTGACCAAATGGTTGATGAATGAGTGTGAGGGGAATTTCAACAATGTACAACTGGTAGCCCTCATTCTAGTGCCAAAAATGTTGACAATGCTGGAGCTGCCAAAATTCAGGGGATCACCCTCGTATGAAGTCCCAATTAGACCTCACACCATTTGGTGTGGGAGTCCCATCCGATATGATGGCTTGCTTTCAATTGTCTTAAGGATTTGCCTCAACTCTTGCTTGTCATCATAGGAGAGTGGTCTGCTTTGTCTTCGCGAAGTGAGGTTCACGTGCCTAGTGAGTGTAAGTGTTACTTGTGTCAATGGTTCTTTCATTGTAGAACGAGAGGGTGGGAGTGAGTAAAAAGTTGGTTGGGATGAAGTCCCAACTCAGCTAGGAACACAAAACACGAAAGAACATGAAAAACTTCTAGAGGAACAATCCACACGGATGCGGCAATCACAACACACAAGGTAAGATAACACATACAACACTCAACGGATGAGTCTGAACGAGTGCAATGGTTGTTACATAAATTTTTATGTGAAAGGTTTGTCTGTTGTCTAGGAGAGTAGTATACATAGGTGAGACAACATTAATAACATATACAACACATTTCCATTAATAGATTATGTATTACAACAAGTGAAGTAGTTCAGATGTAGAACCCGGGTTAAAGCAACAGGCATCACAAGTGTTAAAGATTAGTATTACAACAATTATATTACATGTGTGAAAACATGTTGGCCTATTAGTAGGCTTTTGCATTAAGATAAAGTTCTAAGACACATTGTTACACCATACATCACTAACCCCAAGTGCAGGGCATTAGACCCACTAATTACTCCTCAAAGAAAATATTATAGACTCTCTTGGCTATGTGGGAGGAGTTGAGGTGAAAAGTCCCTTGCATGTACCAATGAGGGGGTATTTATAGCCAAGGGTGAAACTGACCCTTGTGGTTGTTCAACTACCCTCATTACCATTTGACTTCCATGAATTTTCGACTTACATGATTCTATGTTCAACAACTGGGTCTCTCAGACTTCCACGTTACATCACATTGATTGACAACATAGCCAATGGTAGAGATGTGGGTGACATGACTCAACATGACAGTGCTGGTACATTCATGCTACTGCTGGAATGCATGTCAAGTTCCAGTGTTGTTGGGTGATGGATGTCTTCATGGTGTATGACAACTTCACCTCTTCATGACGAAGTGCATGGAGTCTTCGATGGTCTTTGGTTCGCTTGATGAAGCTTCAGCATGTTGCTCCTTACTTGCATGTTGGAAGGCTTGACAAGCTCATATGTTCATGAAGGTGCGCATTCCTCCATTCATCCGTTGGTGAGAAAATCCCTTCACATGCATCATTCATTTGTCTGTTGGTGAACCTATCCTTCTGCATGTGCTCCCTTCATCATCCCAATCATCGTCTTACCATGTTTGTTGGTGTACCTGTAGCTATAGTCCCTCATGAGGAGATGACATCAAATCGTTAACCTCCTAGTCTACCATGACACACGATCATTTCAGATGCAGGTGACCAAGAGAGGCAGCAAGGTTGTGAAGTAGGATGATGACTCCGGGCACTACTTATGAAAACTGTGCAAGAGTCACTGAGTGATGGAGATGGCAGTCCAAGTCGACATTAACTGTCTACAAGGTTTGGCTCAGCTAGAAGGTAAAGTTGCACAAAATTATGGGAGGGACAGTCTGGGTTGTAGGAAGACAAGGTAAGCAATATCTGCGCAGCTTCCAAAACGAGTGGGTAGTAGGGGCTGGAAGGTCAAATTTGTGCAATTTTCTTGAGGAACAGACCGGGCTATAAGGAGGATCAGTAGGTAGGGATTGCACAGTTTTTGGGAGGAAATGCCCAGAAGACTGGCAGCTAAAACTGTGCAATTCCCAAAGGGAACTGGAAGTTGGTTGCTGGGGTCACTGGGAGCCAAAACTACGTAATTCCTAGAGGGAACTGGAAGTTGGCTACTCAGTCACTAGCAGCAGAAATTGAGCAATTCCTAGAGGGAAATGGTAATCTTCTGCTAGTAGGTGCTGGTAAGGGAAACTACACTGAGGCTAGGAGGTCCGCATGTTGATCATTTCTACACAATTTCTAAGATGAGAGGAATAATAGGCAGTGGAAGGCCTGCTCATGAAAACTATGCAAATTCTAAGATGAGAAGTTGGTCAACTGTCAGGATGACTGACTCGGAAAACTGCCCAATTTTCTGAGGGAGACAGGGACGGGCACTTGGTGTCTGATCAGCCTATCTATGCAATTTCCTCAGTCAGCTGAGCAAGTAAGGTCAGTGTTCACTATGCAATATTTTAGCGGAGTCAACCCTAGGGTGACTATCGGGTCTAACTATTTGAGTGGCCAACCTGAGAGTTGATTGAATTACTTGCACACAACGCAACTTGAAAAGACTAGCTTTGTGCTTCTACACTATTTTGGTTGACATTTGATCGAGTCGATGGTGGGGTGATGGTCCAGTTGTCAAAGGAGAGTCTAATCTTCTGAACTTTAGCAAAAATTACTAAGTGTGTGAATGATTGAAATATTTATAGGTGATCATACAAAAAAACACTAACATGACTTGACGACAAAATGACTAAATCATCCGAACACACATGTTCAACATGACTAACCGACGGTGCAAGTGACAAGTGCAACACTTGTGATTGAGCGTTCATTGATCGAGATGACACCTACACAACAATGAATGTGACTCTGTGTGTGAGTGTGATAGATTCTTACATAGAGAACACACAAGCACATACGAAGTGAAGACTTTGAGCAAAACTAGAACATGGTCACAAGAATGACTTAGACACCATCATGCAAAAACTTGAATGAAATAAACAAGCAAGGTGTATGCGAGGACTCACATGAGCTCACGGAGTGAACCTGAGTGTGTGCAGTCATCAAGTGAAACTCTCAAGGGAGGCTCTGAAATTAGTGCAGGCCAAAATTTTGGAGGGTGGTTGTAGCCATTACAAAAACTACTTTGTCCTTGATTCTTCAACACATACGCACAAGTCAGACTTATTAAGATTGTCCCTCCATGTCTGGTCAATGGGTTGAGGAGGCTTTGGGGTGTGTGATCCTTACCTTTTGGTAAGTCAGGTATCTCTCCCAAGCTCAGATTATGATGCAAGTGTTCTACTGCATGATCTCAAGGTTCATTGCTAGGAAGATCAACAAGAAGTAGGATGGATTGAGATGTGCTCCCCTATATCACTTATTGATCGATATAGGGTTATATATGTTTACCTACCCCATGATATTTGAGGTTGATATATGCTCGCCAATGTGGTTTCAAGTTTAGATGTGCTTCGTGATGTTGTTATGTATTGAGTTAGGCTCTCCAATGTTGATGTGGGTCGTAGATTTGGTTCCCCACTAATGCTTCCTGGGTGGTAGCATTGGGTTCCTCGCTGACAGATATTTTGAGTGGTAGAAATGGCTCCCCAATGGATAAAGGGTGATAGATTCAACTCCCCTCCAATGTCAAACTCTTCTTCTTTTAGATTTGGAAATGTGCAACATATGAGTAGGGATAATAAAGAGATAAGAAGGAATAAGAAAGAGATGAATCAAAATGAATAGTGAGGATAAGTGATGATGAGATACTTGACATTGGATATTATGTGGATCCAATGTCATAATAGAATCATCCTGATAAGTTTTCTCCAAAATCAATATACGCAATGTGGGAGAGGAAACAAGGCTGAGTGATGCAAGCCTCTACCCAAGGTCTTGATTTCCGCTTCACCGAACAACATAGATCGATACATGTGAACATATGTGTTGATGTCGAACATGCACGAAATCATTTGATTACCAGTCAATAATGGAGACTGTTAGCAGACGCGAGGAAGGCCACCATTAATGGTGATGGTCTCAAATATGCATAGTACAATCTAACAAGTATGAAAGATGTTTTTTTCGTTGAACACCCGTAGAATCACTTAACCAGAGCCAATAATGAGAACCCCTAATCAAACACAAGGAAACCTTCCACTAATGTTTGCAAGTACCAAAGCACTAAATGATTTTCTAGGTTGTCTTCCTAGATAGAGTGTTGAAGTCAATAGGAAGACACATGTTGAAAGGTAGGAATAATGTGTCCTATGTGACACAAAACGGGACAAAAATGATTTGCTTTTTGAGGTATCTTTGAGCATTAGGTCTAAACAATAGAGGGCATGATGAAAGGATATGCTTGATCGGTTGATGGAGGAAACAAAAGGTTAACTCTTGAACAATAGAAGACATGACAATGGTTTTAACCATGCAGCACTAGACTCATGAACGCCAAAGAGTGTTAGGATACAAAGATGCAAGAACATCAGGGTATTAGGCTAAACTCATAGGATGGTAGGATTCATATTGAGAGCCCATCACAAGGAAGGTTTATCTAAGGGAGTGCCATGTTCAAGGGAATGACTGCTGCCAAACCATGCTTTCTAATAGTGAATGCATTTGTATTGTATACTTTCCTCGTCTGATTAGTTTAGTGAGTCCAGACGGGTAAACTCGTTGATATTTTCATATTTTAAGAGTCTGAAAAGGACTGTGAAAAAAATGGCTCTATGCCCTATCTGATTAGTTTAATGAGTCCAAACAGGAAAACTCGTTGATATTTTCATGTTTTGAGAGTATGAAAAGGATCGTAAAAGAGTGACTCTATATATTGACTGTGTAATTTAAAGAGTCCAGACTAGACAACTCGGTGGTCTTTTCATATTTAGAGAGTTTGAAAAGATCGTAAAGAACGACTCCATGGTGGTCCCTTTTTCATAGTTGTTAACCGGGTGCAACAAAAGGTTAATAGTATACCCGGATCAGTTACTTTTCCATGAGTTAATATATTGAATCCTATTAAAGAGAAACCTATGTTAAATAGATGTCGACCACATTTTGTTACAAGTACGAGGAGACCGATTAAAATCATTTTTCGTTGTGAATTTTTAATGAGTCGCAGGACAACAAACTCAATACCTTCATCAAATTTTAACAATTTAAATGAAGAAAACTCAAGGTATCTTTTTCAGTTTATTGAGCAAGAAAAAAGAGGTAAAAGAACTGCTCATTGCTTCTTTCTAGATTTAACGAGCCCGAAGAAGGGGAAAAACTCGGGGATTTTTCGATTTAAGAGCAAGAAATGGTCCCAAAAAAGCAAGTGCTCTTGTTTTCGTCGTAGATTTTTAACAATCCTGGTGACAAAAACTCGGGATTTTTCAGTTTAACAATCGAGAAAAGTACCTAAAATAATTCTCGGGTCATCTGTATAAATGTTTAATGAGCCTAAAGAAAAAACTCGAGATTTTTTCAGTTTTATGAGCGAGAAAAAAGCGCCTAAAAAGAATGCTCTAATGGTCTTTTTCAATTTAATCAGCTAGAAAAAGAGCGAAAAAGAGTTGCTTAGACCATCATCGTATGTGTTTAACGAGCCCAATAATGACAAACTCGAGGATTTTTCAGTTTTTGGAGCAAGAAAACATCCCATAAAAGAATATTCTCATATCTTCTTTGTAGTAGTTTAACGAGCCCAAAGAAGGAGACTCGAGGTTTTTTAGATTAAGGAGTAAGAAAGATACCATAAAGAATGCTCTCTCTTTTTCGTGGTAGTTTAACAAGCTCGAAGAAGGAGACTCAAGGATTTTTCGGATTAGTGAGCAAGAAAAATACCATAAAAAGAATGCTCGATCCTTCTTGATCTCATGCTTGACAATAAAAGGGCCTATGTCATGCATTTCCTCATAAGACCAAGGGAAAAAATCACGAAAATCCTTAAAAGGGCAGGTGAAGCTCATAATTTCCTCAGGATTGCGATTGTCTCCAATCTGTATGTTTTCCACGATGCCTGTCATGACAGAAATATTGATGAGCAATGTCTTTGAAATATTTCCCATGTTTCCTTCCGAGTCCAAATTTTGGATAGTCGTATAGGGTGAGGAAATGATTTCTGGTGTGTGAGGTGACAGGATTTGAAGAGGTATCATGTCTGAATCAGATATTGAAACACAATGGTGCAAGTCGTCACTCTTCTAAACTCGTGATCTTTGTGATAACTTCGTCCATAAGTAGGACTTAATTGAGTGGATTGAAAGAAGGAGTAGTTATGGGAGGGGAAGTGGTATTATTGGCCGAGACCAAAGTGACCAGAGATTCAGATGCAGATTGAATGGCTTCATAGGCCAATTCAACTGGTGACAGTGGCATTTATTCTTTGTAAGTGTCAATGTTTGAAGGAGCTGGTAGGATCCATGGATCGGTCGGTTTATGAGGAATGGATGAAAGCATATTTACCGTCTGTGGAGCCTTTGGCGGCTAAAGAGGGAAACAACCCATCAGGGAAGAAGCCTTCAGTAGACCGGTACCTATACTGATGTAAGAGTCAGGTACACCACCCACTAAGGGTACAAAGTTGCTAGGTAACGGAGAGTAATCTTGGGTGCAAAAAGACAACTCGTCCACTGTGACTATCTTTCCATCCAAGGGAAAGAAGATGATACGGAAGACCGAAGACATGAAGGCCTTCATGGCATAAGTCCAAGTGCAGCCCAAAAGAAAATTATAGTCGATTTTATGATCCATGACTTCAATATCTACCTTTACCATTTTCCCCCTCAAGGTGATGGGATAGCTAGCTAGGTAACCTTTTGGGATGAAAGTGTAGCTATCGAAAGCTTTAAGGGAATTTGACAACAAGGATAGGGTTGGAGAACCTAAAGTGAGCCAACATGAAGCCGACATGACACAGGTAGAAGCACCTTCTTCAATGACAGTTTTTTGTATACCTTTACCTTTCGAAAAAAATTGCACTTGAAATGCAAGCTGGTGGGAAAGGGGAGGTTTACACTTTTCCATTTCGAAAATTGCAAGCATGGAATCCTGTCGGTCGATACAACCAATAGCCTAAAGCAAAGCTTTCCTTTGTGTTGGGCATGTTTGTAATACTTCGAGCACCGACATAGCTGATGGTGCTTGCGCCAAGTATTCTACAATGCTATAGTTTTGGGTGGCACGTGTAGATGTATTGTACATTGTGCATCGAAGTGCCACTTTGGGGGGGTAAATTACTAGGTTAGCAATCTGCTGTTTGATATGCAAATCATTGGGCAGTGGTGGGTTTCGACTTGAGGAAGGTTCCTCTGCATGAGTGAAAGGAGCTCCATAGGATTTGGCTCTTGTTTGTAGATGAAGGTGTAAACGGTAGAAGATCCTTCACCAGCTGAAGGATGTTGTGAACCACCGTTGCCCCCTTGTGGGGAATGGGGTTGGTTTGTAATAAGGTTTTGTCGTTGTTGAGGAGGGAAAGGATTATTAAGGACAGCGGGGGTCCTACCAGTATCCTTTTTAGCAATGTATTATATGCATTCCTGAAGACGTGGGTAGCAATAAGTCATGTGGTCTTCAGCACAGATTTTGTAAGGGAATTTGGTCAGTTTGTCCTTTCCATCATTAGTAGGTACAACAGCCTTCTATTTTGGGTTTTTCTACTTTGTTGGCTACTCCTTAGAAGGAGTAGTCTTTTTCTTATTCTTCTTGTTCTTACCACTAGGTTTTTGCGTAGATTGCACAGAGTTTATCGCAATGGTAGGAAGAAAAGTTGATTTGGTAGTACCAGAACCATTGGATTTGCGAGGGGCATTGGGGATTACATCGTAAAGAGTGTTAGACTATGAATATATCAGATCTAAGTGCTAGGCACGATGTATGGAATGGTATTCTATGAATCCACCACCTAAGGTGACATCCATAATGATTTGAGGGAGTAGGGACTTATAGAACCAGTCCGCTAAGAGATTAATTTGGGAGGGGAGCTTTGACTAACCTCCACCCACGTCTCCATTCATGTATATGGTCAGAGATGTGGGTGGTGGTATCCTGACATAATGAAGTGAGGAGCTCTGTCCCAGTCTCATAGTGGATGGGTAGCTAGAAGTTCTTTAATAATTCCATCGCTAGAGCGTCGAAGGTATTTGTTGACGCACGTGGTAACTCAATGTACCACTCAGTTGCGTTGCCAGTGAGGGTGTGGGGTAAAAGACATAACTGGACACTATCATCAACCATGGAGTTGGAAACACACCGAAGATGATAGGTGATGATATGAGTGCCCAGATCCTCCCCTTGTTTCCCTTCGAACTTGGGGATGTCTGTTGGTATTTTATGTGGGATCGGCGGCCAAAGTAATTTGTGATAGATGGGGTCATTTGTAAGTTTGTACAAGTTGGGGATATCCAACATTGCAAAGAGAGGCAAAGTGTGTGGTGCCCCCGACTCGGACCAAGGTGATGACATATGACTTGAGGAACCTTGTGGTCCTCCCATCGTTTGAGTCCCAATATTATACATAGGCTGTGTGGTATAGTAGTTGCCTTGGGGTATGGTGTTGTAGTGTGGATTTCCATGGGGAATCTAATGTTGGGGTATAGAATTTCCCCCAAGATAAGCAGTGGCCCCTTGACTCATTTGAATTTGGGAGTAGGGTGCCCCCATGGATTGGTTGGGACCTCCTTGAGGATTCCCACCTGCCATAGAACTAAACATATGTCCTTGATTAACATAAGGAACACTCATGTCAATCAATGACTGAACATGCATGCCTGAAAATGGAGGGGGAACTGTTACGTTCCCAACCAGTATGTGCATATTCGAAATGCCCCCAAATACTTGAATCTAGGGGATTGAACTATGCAATGGCTGCCAACCATATTGTTGGTGGATGAGAACCATGCTAATAGTGCTATATTGGGCGTTATAAGGAGCGATGTATGTAGCACTTGTCGAAGGTATACAGTTTGACAATAAAGGGGTCGATCCTCGCATCAGCTGGGTTCCACTCGTGGAGGGTGTCATGTGAGTGGTTCTACTAGGGACAAATGGGATAGCGAGGTTTGCCATCAATGGTGTGGTGGTGACTGTCGACTGGGGAAGTGGTGGAAGACCAAAAGTGTCCACAAAGTTCCAAAACCCATTAGTCGTCGATGGGATGGATGGAAATGTTCCTTCTAAAGAGATAGGGAGTACAGGTGCCATGGGAACCAAGAGTGGGTCGAACAGATTTGTGAGCGGAGGGTTAAAGGGAGGAAGAAATCCTTTGGTAAAGAAATCATCCGATAAACTTGAATCGTCGGTTGTTCAAACAGCTTCCCTGTGAGATCTAGGAGACTGATTCACCGAAGATCCGGAATTGATTCACTGGAGCTCAGCGTATCTTCCACAATGAGTGGAGGAAGTCCTAACAATCATCTAGATTGACGACGAGGACCGAATGTAGCCACATTGACCGTTAATTTTTATCAATAAATTTTATTTTGATATTTGTTAAAGTCTCAATGATAGCACATGGGTACCTATATATATATATATATATATATATCTACATATATATATATATATAGATATATATATATATATATATATATATACATATATAATATATATATATATAATATATATATATATATATATATATAATATATTCTATATATATAAAATACACTAAGTTGATCAATCAGTAAACAGAGGGAAGTCACCCTATCAGATAAGTACCGATCACCGGAGATGAAACCCAGTATCACAATGAATAACAGAGAAGGCTGGCCAAATGTGCAGTTACGATTACTCTAGGGCTTTGCCCAAACTTTAGATTGAGGGGCCAAGTACTCTTGTGAAGATGAGCACCCTCCCAAAAACTAAAGATAGAGTAGGTCTGTCTATTTTCAGGTACCAGGGCAGCCTGCCCCATTCACCTTGTGTAAGTCCCTAAAAGCTTGGCCACTAAGGATACCTCAGATTATAGACACTACCGTGGGGGAAATAGTCGCAAACAGTACGTTGTGTGGGTAGGATACCTGAGTCCTCAACTTAGCTTTGAAATCCCCAAAGGGATCCCCAATACACAAAATACCCAAAGTATTTGCAAGCAAATGTGGGCTATCTTCGCTTACAGTCTGATGTTGTCTCATATTTAGCTCCGCTTTGACTAGATTGGTCTTGGTAGTATGAGTGCAGAAGGAATTTTTCTCTTTTAATGACACTAGTTTTCGTTTCTAATCTTGGGCAATTTACTCACACCGCCCATCCCAAGATCCTAGCCTGAACTAATGTTTGTTTGCTCAATAAAGAGTTACTAATTTATTTTAGGTAAACTTTATGTGTACTTTTTTTATTGTCTTCGGTAGGGGAATTGACGTATGAAATGTGATGGGACTCTGATTCAAAATTCATGCACAAGACAATGCTTTAAAAAAATTTCAATTCGATGAAAAAACGTTGTATTCTACAAGTGAGAGTCTTTCACATATTCATATTTGTTCCATGCATCCTAGTCATTAGAACACATGCATAACCAACAAAATTCTTTCCAATGATTTCCTAATAACTATTTGAAACCAAAATAAAGCAGCTTCTAACCAAATATACAGAAGAATGAATAAAAAATGTGGATCTTTCTTTCATAAAAAATGTTTTTAAGAAAGAAAAAAAAACTTATTTCCTAAAAACAAATTTCTTTCAGGAAACCAATCTTGCTAACAAAATGTAGTTGCAGACCCTATTTCAGTCCATGAGCAGGCTTCCTATCCCCTTGAGTTTGAAAACACAGCTGTATTTCAAGATTTTAAGGGACTAACACTCTGTAGCAGTGGAAACAAAAAGTTACTGGGTCCACTAACGCTCCGTGTATGCAAATACAAAGTTTTATAAAGCACTGTATAGTCTGTTAACATGTGTTAGTGTGGGAAAGAAACTCAAAACAGGGCCTTTTGGATCAAATGCAAGGATGAATATGTGAAGGCAGAATGCAGCAAGGTTTTGGTGGGTCAGAAAGGGAATGCAGAAGTAGAGGGAGGTCGTAGAAGGAGGAGGAAACTGAGAACTATCTGGGTAAACCAGGAACTAGATGAATAGTTCTCAACGGAGTCGCCAATTCTCCTATAGGATAAAATGCATGGTGTATGGACACTAGAGATACCCTCAAAGGTCTTCTCGAGACCTTTGGTAGACTGTAAGATTATCTACAACCATCACAAAGTTACGTGCATGTTCATGAAAAATAACTAACTATCAAAGTAGGACAAATAGATTACCTCAAGCCTTCGTAGATTGGTTGGAGAGTGTAATGCATCTAGGTGGAAGTCCCCTGAGCCGGCTCCATATCAAGTCTTGTGCATAGAAGAGACAAGCATAATCACAACATACAACCTTGATAACTAATACATGAATACATAAAAGAACATCTATTTACAGATAACTAAGCTACTCATGCTAAAAGGTATTGGACAAACAAGTAAATGAATGATAATACCAACACCACAAAGTAGACAGTACAGCTATAGTTCTATATTAATGTCAGAAGAGTGATTACAACCATCTATTGCATCAGCCTTCCTTACCCCTCCAACTTCTCTCTCTCTCTCTTCCTTCTTACCAACTTCTTCTAATTTGAGACAATGCTCAACAATCAAGTATGATATCCTTTCAAATGATCTAACCTCTATCGCCATAGCCCTAGCTTTGCTTATGTAGCAATTGAGTTAGGGTTTCCAAGTTCCTCCATGAGTTCCTTATGGTAAAAGAAATGAAGTTGCCATTATTTTTAGCTCTTTCCCATTTGCCTCCTTCATTAAGATTAGAAATCCCCCAAATAGGTTGAACTTGAGATGCTTGTTGCTTTTCTTGAGTAGATCTAGGAGCAAATATCTAGATATTTATGAGTCAATTCGCTCTTTTGACCCTTAGAAATTCATTAGGGTCCACTAACATTGTTCCCGAACTAGCAAATAGAGTTAGTTGGGTCACTAATGCACCCTTAGGCTTGTATAGAAGCTTTATAAAGTAGGTTGTTAGTGCATAGCTAGCGTTAGTGTGGAATCAAGGCATGTGATCTTGGTCTTTGCTTCAACTATCATGTCTTTCCCCTTTGAGCTGATGAGGGGGTCAATTTGCTATATAACAATGATAGGATACACATGACATGATGCAGGTGGAATTATCCCTAGTTGAGAGGGAGTGTTAAAATTGGAAACTAGGGCCAAATTCCACTTTGGACAACCCATTTGATGGAGCTGATGATTTCATTAATTTCCGATTTCAAGAGGACCAAAATCGACCTAAATATCATCAAATTTGGACAAAGAAAAGTATATTTTTGAATTATGAGCCCACATATACATATTTGATCAGGTTGGCCATATAGAAAATTGGAAACCCTTGGAAGGTTATAAATACAAGTGATCTCTACCTGATTTGGACATCATCATGGATCATTCTTTTATTCTCTTTTTTTTTTGTTTTTTCTCATATAGGTCTAAGGAAGGTTTGAAGAGAAATAAGTTCTCTAGAAGGTGAAATTGCAGGGTCCAAAGCTCACGCATATTTTTCTAGGGCTTTGTTTCTCAATCACAAGCTTTATAAAAGATATATTTGACTGGTCGCTAGCTTACATGCTTAAGGGAGTGACTGAAAGCTCCTAGTTGTTCGCATTCCCACTTCCTCCTTGCAATTGGGACCTAAAGTTGTATTTTTTTGTTGACCAAATTTTTCGCTAGCTCACTGTAGTGTTCGACACTTAACCACATGTAATGACAATTCATTACAGTCTTTTGAATTAGAGTTTTTGAGTATGGGAATGGTTGGGTTCATCTCATGGATATTGTTTAGTTGATTTTTGCATAATAGTTGTATGGATGAAGATATTGATCATTGTACTCTCTTTTGCTAAATAATTCAATGAAAATCTAATAAGAAGAATAATTTGAGAGCGGTTGCCCCATAGTGGGTTTTTCCCAAGTCTCTAACCAATCCTAGTGTCTCTATGTGTGAATGTTTTTCTTCTATTGTTTATTTATGTTTCACTTCATTGATGATAATATTTGTCTTTCTACATAATTGCATGTTTGTTGAATAATGGTATATATATGAATATTAATGATGAGACGAGGTGAATTTATTGTGTAAATAAGGAAATGCAATTATCAATGCAAAGAACAATATAGCCCTAAGAAAAATTAACACATTTCACGTAGAAATAATTTAATAAATCCATTTGTTTATTAATGATTTCTTATTATTTTACCATTTTTATTAATAAATTCAATTAATCATTATTTTTTGAGTTAGTTATCCAAATAAATTTTATTGACCATTTCTTCAACCTTTTACTCTTTTAAATAATAATAAAATACCAAAAATGGTTACATCTTGATTTGGTCCAACAAATATTTAATTATTTGACCATATCAAATCATTAGAGAAATTTTGAGGTCTAAAACGGGCCTCCTAATAATATTATAAAACAATACTAAAAATAATAAAATAAGATTAGATTACATCATCAATTTTTAGAGGGAAAAATGAAAAACCTACTTTTTTCAACTTGTACTTTCAACGTATCTCCCTACAGTTTTACTCAAATTTTAAGTGGGAGCACTCATTGGATCCATAATTTAATTCCTCATCCAAGGAGTACCCATGTTGCATACTTTCGCTGGGTGTTGCTACATGAAAAATTAGAAATACATGGAAAATGTGACTGTAATAATGTTTTCCATGTATTTCTCATTTTTAGGGTAGAAAGGTCCATCGAAAATATACAACATGGATACTCATTGGATGAAGAATTATTTTTTTCATCCAACAAGTGCTCCTAATGAAAATTTGAGTAAAACCATAAGGATATAATTTGAAACTACAAGTTCAAAAAAGTAGTTTTTTGTTTTTTAATATTTTTACTTTTTAACTCCAAAAATGGTGAATCATCCCCCATGGTTGACATCATTATTTTGAATCCTATTTGTTCTTATAAAGTTGATTTTGGTTGTACATTTTTTTTTAGGCTCATTTTTAACCTCAAAATTTGTATAATACATAATGTGTTTGCATTTACCGTAATTTTCTTAGAATTATTATCATTTACTATTTTATTATAATACATATATTTTCTCCACTTATCTTTACCATGACCATTTCAATATCCAAATTTCACTTATTTTCCATTTGAGCTATTCATTATAGTTCTATTATACCATTTTTCTCTGAGCATAACTTGCAAGGAATGAACCATTACAACCACAGAAAGGGGATAAAAGGGCCCTCCCAAGGAGGAGGATATTGTGATCCATGTTCATGCATCTTTCTCCCTAGGTGATATATTTCCATTTATATATTTGTTTAAAAGATCTAATAAGTTGGTATCCACAATCTTTTGAAATTTATATGGTATTTTTCTGGCCTAATGTGACATATATTGATGCTAACAAAGCTGAGATATATGATACTAGGAATATCTAAGTAGACATGGAGGATCAGAAGAAACAATTTTAGAGGAGAATCACCCAAATTAGCGATGATCCTCAAGGTGACCTTTTTTTCCTTTATTTTTTGAAACCTTGACCCAACCTTCTAAAGGTAGGTATATCAAAATATCTATAGATTATCATTGTGTGCTGAAGGAGATTCCTTATCAGAGTATGAACAAGTTGACTCATGACCTCATTTCAATACACTTAAAGAAGCATTATTATTCATTATCTACGTGTTTGCTAAAGGAGAATGGTTGACAATGGAGCCTCAAAAGATGTTTGAGGACCTCAAGACTAGATCTTATTCCATAAATGGATTTAATCATTTGATCCTTCATCATCATTGTCTGAAGTAGAAAAGCCCTTTCCCTCCATAGGAAGAGGGTTGTAGCTCTTCCAACTTTTAGATATGGAATTTTGGATGTTCCACTTCTATTGAGATATGAATATCGGGTAATAATTTTGTAAATGGCATGTTTGATGACATTAAAAATAATGAAAAGGAGTATTCTCATAGTCCAGAGCTTGATTCCAGTGAAAATCACCTATTTTTAAATTAATTTGATATGGAAATCCTTTACTGATATCTAATTCAACAAAAATGTTTCCATATGTGTATACTCCAAGTTTCTCGCAGGAGGCATTAGTACCAAGGAAATGACCCAAGGAATCTCCAATGCGTCGAAAGATTGAATACTACCACAAGTGAGCATTCAGTTTTTGAAGTTATAACCATATTGGTAGCTTGGTAAAACCAACTATGGAAGTGTCAAAAACTAGAAACCAAGGGGTCATGAATAGTCCAACATTGCCCGAGAACCAGGATGCTTTAGATAAAGCTTTCTAATAATTTTTCAATTCCACAAATAACATAATGAAAAATCCTTTTGAGTAGAAAACAACGTTGCAATTCTCGGTCCATGAAAAATGGATCCATTGGTAAGGATTGGTTGTTTGGGGCCAGAAGCCATTAAAATGATAGATTAGGGTTGAATTGGAAATGCAACTAGTGGAGATCCCCCAAATAAGTGTGAGAAATTTCTTGGGATAGAACTTCCTTAAATGTTTCAACCAAAAATGCTCTAGGAGCCACTTCACACTAATCTAGCTTGGGGGCAGGGGTTGGGCATGGACACCATCTTTATAAGAAAAATACAAAGAGGAGGAAGGCTTACCCCTAACCCTCCCTTGTAAATGAAGAGCCATAAAAATAATCACATATTTAATAATGCTATATGCTAAGAGAGGGGAAGCATCATCCAACTTATTACCTTCAGAAAATATCCATTGCATGATAAAGGGATTACGCATTCACATCCCTAAGGAAAAATTGAAGTCTCAAACTAGATTTGAGGAAAAAAAACCCAATGGGAAATGAATGCCCATAGAGAAGCTTGATAAATATTTTATAATAACTTTGTGAATCCAGCACAAGGCATCCCACCAACATGCGAGCAAGGAGTGTAGTGGGGTTCCCTGATCCGCCACTCTACTTGAACCACTAGTTTTCTTGGATTTGATGGATTCTAATTACATATCACCATAATTTTCAACCAATGGATTGGGTTCCTTCACCCTTGTGGTAGTGGAAACTTCCATGACCATTTTATGATTATGTAGCCTTACCTCCTTTCCAACTTTATTTTTTGTCACTGCTTTGCTCAAAAAAATTTCTATCTTGATGATTTGAGACAATTTCATTGTATTCTACTTTGTGCAAAGCATGTTTAGTGCCTTCAACACCTATTTTAATTCCTTCGAACCCATTTTTAATGATTTCAGATGCACTCTCATCTATTCTTTGTGCTAGATTGTGTTGTTGTGTATTCTCCACTACCATTGTTAGGGTTTCACGTCCCACTTTGCATATCTCCAAAGTTATATAAAATTTATTTGTAATTATTTAGCCCAATATGCGGGTGATGCATGATTATGTCTGTGTTCAACATGTAGTTGACACATACCCCTTTTAAAATAAAAGTCAAATATTCTCTAAATAAAAAAAAAAAATGTCTGCTATAATGAAAAATAAAAAAGAATATATGTGGTTGGTATAAAGGAGATGTGGTAAAAAGATTTGATTATGACTCTCAACCATAAACAAAATATTTTAAGAAGTAACATAATTTATATTAACTTTAGAGAGATAAAATAACTAAAAGTAAAAAAATCATATATTTTCATTTTTTATTGTGAACTAGATGTATAATTCTTATAAAAATTATTTTAATGTTAACCATAATAAAATTCGTGACTATTGTTAAATCATCCTTACTATTGAGAGGTCACAGATTCAATTCTCTTGAAACCCTCGGAGTTAGGCTCTGTGGTTGAGCTGGCAAGAAGTGATCCCTTTGGGTGGATCTACTTGGTATAAATATTTCGTGGACCTAGTGGTCATCGATCTCCAGGGTCCGTGAACACCACAGAAAAAAATGTTAACCATAACAAAATATTTCAACGTACAAAGAAAATAAGTAATTGAAAAGAAAAATAATCATTTCTGAATAAAACTAATAAGAACGAGATGCATAATTCATTTAATTCTTAATATAAAGTTAATATGTGACATTTAATAAATGTAACTAATGATAAAAAAAAATAAAAAAAATTATTATTATTATTATTATCTATATATATATATATATTATATATATATATATATATATAATATATATTATATATATATATATAATATATATATATATATTATATAATATATATATATAATAATATATATATATATATATATAATATATATATATATATATATATATATAATATATATATAATATATAGATAGGGGAAGAGTCATAAATGTTGGGGTGCGTTTGCCTATTCATGGTCGCCAAGCTAGTTTGTGATCTGGGAAGATAAAATCACCATCTCTTTGAAATGAGTTGTCCACATTTGGAGAGAAAATGATAGGTTGGTTTTGTCAAACCTAAAGTATTAAACAATCCCTAAAGAAAAGGTGGAATATGGGGGTGGTAAATTCTCTAGTGAAAAGGTAGCTTATAGGGTAGGTACATTAAATGACTTGCCTGAGGTAAGGAGAGCGAGGTGCGACCACGAATATGAAGGGAGGGACTAACTAGTCTTCAAAAACATATTATGGATACGATTTAGAGAAATCCATGTTGGCTCTTATTTCTTACTTTTACTGCTTGGCAAACGTGAGATACAAGTGTGTTTGAATTTTCATCCCAACAAATAGTGTCTCCTCATTTTGAGTGCATGCACTACTATCGCTAACTCCAAATCATGAGTCACATAGTTCCTTTCAAAGGGAAAGGGGGCTGAATCTCTCCACCTGCAAATCATTTTTCAAGTTTTGCATTGTAAAAAGATTGCACCTCAAAAGATTTGATCCCTCTCCACCCTTGCTAAATCCATGATTAAGATGGATTTATATTGACATTAATCCCTTTGCAAAAAAATACTTCATATATTCAAACCAACACATTTAATATGCATTATAATTGCATTTCAACAGACATATATTTATAATACAATATGCTCATATTTTTAAATATTATTTGCATTTTTTTTCTTTTTCTTGAAGAAAAATACGTGGAATTTCATTCATCTAGTTAAATGATGAAGTTACAATTCGTATATACACTTCAAGAGTGTATTCCTCATATATCCAATAACTATAAAAAAAAATCATATAAGCAGATAATAGATCACAATCCTCCTAGGAAAAATAATAATTAATGAAGAAACATTAAACCGAGTTGTTAAAAAAAGCTTTAATGATGAGACCATATGCGAGATTTCAAACAAAAACATCTAAAGAAAAAGGTGTGTTAACCATTGAAAACATAGAAAAAAACCTTTATCTAGAACTATGCGGTCCCTGTCAAAATTGATCTTGAGAGAACTAAGTCTGACCGTAGAAAGCAACATGTATAGGCTTGCATTTGAAGGGAAAAATGAGAAAATATATATCGGATCCTAAAATAAAAAACTAATATCCAATCACATAAAAATCCAGTCCTTTAAAGGGGGACAAAAAGACTCATTAGTTTGGTCATTGATCTATTCCATTATGACCCAAAAATATTTTTCCAAATGGAGGTCATATTTTGATAAGCGGTTTGCATCATGTTTCCTCTCCTTGAAAATATGAGAACATGAGAAAGAAGTGAAAGATTAGGTTGTATGAAAAATCTCCTCAATAATAGGGCTAAGAAAAATGTTTCTGCAAGAAACAACATCATTAAGCCAATTAATAGATAAAATTGAATCCCTAAAGATGTGAATCCATGAACACCCCTTCTCTTTTGCAAAGAGGAGAAGGTTTTTACATGCAAGGAGTTTTGATTTATTGTTTGACCCAAGACCTAGGCCCATCTTAATTATGAAAGAGTGGTTTGGGGAGAGAAAAAAAATAAAATCACCACCGCATTATCGTCCTTTGTCAATAGAAGCATCGTAAAAATAACCTCATGGGTTAGAAAGATCAATACTTTTAGAATAAATCACTCTAGGAGTAGTATAGTCTTTTTTCAGTGGAAAATGGCTTAAGATGGCCAACACCTCATCAAATGTGTGTAAAGGAACTGAAAACTTAGCCTAAAATATTGTCCTATTTCTATCCAATGAGACCCCCAACATATAATTAGGTTAAGGTATTTGAAAGGATGATAAATAGGATTGGATTCCCACAAACATCAAGCCTCGTCTAGATCGATACCAACACATGAAATTGAATTTCTTAATGTTGTTCTACAAAGCTGCTAGCCTTTTTGGAATAAGGGACATTCCATAAAAACTTGAAGATCACTTTCCCCATAATTTTGACAAATAGAGCACCATCCAGGACCACAAATGAAACTCCATTGTAGGACTTCCCAAGTGGGAACCTTTTTCATCATAAGTCACTACATGAAAAAATATATTTTGGAAGACGTTTGGATTTCTAAACTACCTTCCACTACCATTTTCCGTCAAAATACATTATGTCAATAATGAGATAAACACAACCCAACTTTGAAGGGAAGATACCCGAAGGGGAGATACACCACATAAGTTCATCAGGTCTGTTAGTCAAAAGAGTATGATCATTAATAAGAGCATGAAAATAATCTTACCATGCATCCTTATACTCATCCTCGATACACAAATTCTCTGTTGTTAGCCATCTTGATGCCCACAAAGATGAATGGATTGGATTAGCAATATATAGATTATTTGCATTGTTGAAATCAAAATTTACATATTTTAAAAATAAATTTTAAAAAAGATAATAATTTAATATTATTTATATTAAGCTTAAATTTTTTATTTATTGTTTTAAGTTAAAATGAACTCTATAATTACCATAGTCAAACAAGAAGAATAGTGAAACATTTTTCCCCGCCCACAATACTAATGTTTAAATAAAATATAAAATAAGAAAGTTGACAATAGAAGATTAGTTGTAGGGCTAGAATTTGTTGGTGACATCTATTTTTTTATTGTGTCGAGAGCCGCATTCTGCGACTCAGTAGGAGGGGAAATGTGTGATATTATCAATGCTTGATGTGTAGTTGACATGTGTCCATTTCAAATTAAAAATTAAATATACTATAAATAAATAAATAAATGTATGCTATAATAAAAATAGAAATGAATATATATATTTAATTAATTTTAGTTAAAACATTATAAAATATCAATAATTCCACTCTCACTATGCTCGCTCAGTTATCGAATGAAGGAGACATGGTAATTTGTTACATGCTCAATGTGGAGTTGACACATGTCCATTCAAAAATACAAATTAAATATACTATAAATAAAAAAATCTATGCTATAATAAAATAGAAATGTACTATTAAGGCACTCCCCTATGTGAATGTCAAATCCTTTGGCAAAAATCCAATCATATTAAGGGTTAGTGTGGCCCATGCCGGTTTTGATCCCCAAGTCATTTTGACTGCTTAAGCATGCAGTCATCTCAGTTTCACACAACTTTACAAACAAAAAATATGAAATATATATATAAATATATATATAATATATATAATATATAATATATTATATATATATATATATTTATTTAAATTGTTAATATAAAATTGATATGTGACATTTAAAAAATATTATTAATAATAAATATTCAATATGGGTCATAAATAAAATATTTCAATATGCAAGGTTAAGTAATATTGACATGTATTTTCCTTATAGTTTAATGTTGTAAATGAAACAAGAAGAATCACATTTAGGACGGGAAAAAGCTCTGCTAGGGTTTTGCAGACGCGCGACCAGAAATAGCAATGGCGGCAGCACTGGTTCTGTGTGTGGAGGGCCACTCAAGCGCAACCAAGGCCATCATGTCCCATATTGACAATCTGGACATGATCATCCCCTCTTCCTGCAATACGCTGATCCACCTGTGGATCATAACCAGGAAGCCTGCGAAGCTCGATATCCCTCGGCATCGTTTGTCTAGCCAGATCATAGCCACTTCCTCCAACAGCCAGCTCTCCTTCGGCTCCTAGGATGACGAGATCAAGATTTCTAGTGACCACACCAAGGACACCAAAAATTTCATTTTCCTCAAGCGATCTGTGGGCACTTTCGTATTCCTAAACACAATGAACCCCATGGTGCAGGGAGTCCGCGGAACATCGCATCAAGGGGCGGCAACGAGGTGTAGAGATTTCAAAGGCGGCAACCCATGTGGAATGACAAGAAAAGGGCATGGGGGGAACAGAGATGGAGCAAACATAAAGGAGATGGCGAGGGTATTTGCAGATATCGACTTTGCATCTGTTCAACCCTATGGTCAAAGGAAATCCAACACCTATAATACTATATCTGGCAGCTTATACGTCATAACCCTGAGGAACCCGCGCGAAATATTGCCATGGAGCAAGGCTGTGATTTCTCCAGCCAGCCCCTACACCCCAATAGTTTATTGTTCCAGAGGGCCACCACAGAGTTCACCAGTCAGCAAAGCCCTAGCTCCAAGGGAATCAGCATCAGAAAATAATCGTTTAAGAGCTTCCAAAGCACCAGATTCCTCTCCTCTCAGTTTTGCAGAGGAAAGCAGAAGTCTGATCACTCTGCCTCGTTCTAGATCCACATCATGCTCCTTTCTGGCAAAACTCTGCTTCAATGGGTGAGCTCTTCAGATTTAGTGCAGGACCTCAGGAAGATCATGGAATCTAGGCTAGGGATTCCCTATGCATGTCAACGACTCATCTGCAAAGGTAAACAACTTGAGGATCTTTATCCCCTTTCCTTTTACAACATTAAGAGAAATTCCTCCATAATTTTTATTGTACGTCTGAGAGGGGGAGTTGTTGGACAATCATATTTAGTTGCGGCTTCTTCATACAAGGATGTTGTCCATGCTCAGATCCCCAAGAATACAGCTCCACCAGCTCAGGCTCCCAAACCTTTTTTGGTAGAAAAACTGGAGGAAACCCCTTCCATTGAAATAATGCATCCAACATTGGATGAGAAAATTCAAAAGTATGCAAAGCATGCCATTGTTTGCAGGTTCAATCGGCTATGGCCACGCACAATAGATCTCTACCAATGGATTCACTCTAACTGGACCAACAACTGCAAGGTTCTCCTTTGCTCAAAGAGTTTCTTCATTGTAGTGTTTGATTTCAGTGAGGACTACCAAAAAGCATTAACTAAAGGCCCATGGTTTTGGGGCTCGGCAGGTTTATTCCTCACCCCTTGGTTCCCAGATTTTGATCCCTCCACAACAATCATCACCAAGCTCCCCATCTGGGTCAGACTTCCTAGTCTCCCGGCGCATCTATGGCACTTTGCTGTATTCCAAGGGATCGAAAATACTCTGGGTCGCTTTCTAGCCACAAACACCTCTAGAGGGGAAAAGGGCATATACACCTTCGCCAGAATCTGTGCAGAAATAGACATGAGTAAAGGTCTACCTGATCAGATTAATCTCAAAATTGGAGACTTCCATTAGACTCAAACCCTGGATTATGAGAACACAGCCTTTCGTTGCCGAAATTGCCATCACACAGGGCACCTTTAGAGCTCTTGTCCCTCGATGCCTGCCCAAAAGAAGAAAGCCAATCCTAAGCCGAAATCCAAAAGTTGGAAACCTCATGATCCTGCCCCCACGAATGATTTTGATTCCAGCTCAGATGAAGAGGAAGGGGATGCGGAAGAAATGGATGCAATGCAGACTTAGGATCCTCCCTCAACTGGTCCTGAGGATTCTACTGTCCCACCAAACTCACATAAAAGAACTCATGAGTCCTCTCCCTCAAATTCAGACAAGGAGACCTCTCCGTCAAGCCAGCTCAGTTTGAAAATCATACTAGCTCAGCAGAGTAATCTTGGTTGGCTCACAGTTGGTAAAAAGAAAGGAAAAAAATGCCGAATATTTGATCTGCCCATGTTGGGTAGAATCCTTTGTTCTGCTCCTGTTACTCTATTCTTCTTGTTACTTCTTGTTTAGCACTGCTCTCTTCTTGTTTTCTCTTAGGGGCTGAGGTGGATAGTCTATCCTTTCTGGCTACCTATTTTCTTGCTTCTCTTCGTTGTAGCTTCATATTGTACCATATGTTCTCTTAATAGAATTAATATTTACTGAGAAAAAAAAAATATTGACATGTATTTTAAAAAAATATGTTAATAACATAAAAATTTCATATAGACAATGTGCTCCATAAATATTCAATGTTAGAAGATTAACCTCGAAGGGGATCACATCTTGCGATCCAAACTAGCACGAGCTAACCCCGAGGTCCTTAAGGAGACCTAACGTTGTAACCTCCTGACCAGAGGTACTTAGCAACTAGAATTGGACCAGTTGAGCGAACCCTTGGGGCTATTAAAATATTTTATCTATGGAACACATTACTCATATTAAGTTGTTGTTGTTTTATAAATATATCTTTAAATACATATCAATATTTTTGAGTTCAGGCTTTTGTGATCCATATTACATTAAGAAGAGTCTTTTTGATTGAAATCACATTGGATAAAATTTTGTCGACATGTTTTGAACCAACTAGTGTGGTTCATCATTAGAACCAAATGAATATGTAGATCATGGCACAGGCTTAAATTGAGGGCGATGTAGAGAGAAAAAGATTATATAACGACTAGTTTATGAAAATTAATATTTTAATAATGATTGTTAAGATCAAATAATATTCCTATAATGGCTAATATAACGACTAGTTTAAGAATAATATTATTATAATTTATAATAATTAAGATTAAAAAACAAACAAATAAATAAATAATAATGATCATCATCATCATCATCATTAATTTCCACTAAGACCAATTTGGTCTATCGGACCTCAGGAAGAGAGAGCCTAAATGTCATTCTTCAAAATCTTGTTTTTGTGATCGAAGAGTAGGGAAAGAATCATTCCAATATCGCTATAGTTGGGTTGGATTAATAAGTCAAGAGGATTGGAGGTGTGGATGATGATAGGAAATTGAGAGCATATGTGTGCAAGAGCCGAGCAGTCTAAAAGGAAGTGCTTTTCATCTTCCACCTTCCTAGTATCACAAATCCGACAAATTGTATCATCCCATGGAGCCTTGAGAGTAGACCATAAAACATCTCACTCCGAAACTCATGAGATTTAGTTCTAATATTAGCGATGTTTATTTTCTTCTTGGTGCTAGTCAACATAGAGAGATAATTTTGGCTATCGAGGGTGGGATTGATCACCTCCTTCTAGTACCTTAGCTCCTTTTACCCTCCAACTCCTTATCATCCCACACCTTCTCCTTAAAAATGGAAGTAATAGTATCTTTGATATTGTCCTTTCTTTCCATGATGATCTCCACCTTAATCCCCCAAAGGTTGAGCCAAGACTAAGCATCCTGATGCCACCTGCGCTTGAGGCATAGGTGGGTGTTTTGACTAGAGTTAGAAGCAATCTTTGGGAGGCTCTTGGAATCCATATTTTGAAGCTTCTTCTTGTACATAAGATATCCAAACATGGTTGCACTTTCAATGGGGGTAAAATTAGCTTCGATCAAGAGGACAGGATAGGGAGAATTTCCCTTGATCTTGAGGTTATAGGTTATGAATTGCTTTTGGATCATCTCAATCTTTCTCCACAAATGCCTAGATATATTGCACCCGTAAACTTCACATCCATATAAGATAACAGGGGTGATGAGAGTCTCAAAGAGGAACATTTTTTATTCAAAATGTAAAGATCAGATGACTTACAATTGTTCTCAAGCTCACAATAAGCTTTCCAACCTCCAATAATTTTTTTCTTGATGTTATAATTCCAGTTGAGCTAATGAGAAAAGTCAATACCCAAATATTTATAAGAAGAAACTTGCTCAAGGAAATGGTTACTATAGAGGAAACTACCATGGGTGATCTTTGTGGATTTAATGATCACGACTTTAGTTTTGTCGGTATTAATTGTCATACCCATCTTGGAATAGTAGACATGAAGAGTCTTAAGCTGCTTGTCTAGGTCATCATGGCTCCTTGCAAGAAGAATGCTATCATCGGTATAAAGGAGAAGAGTAATGATAATACCATCAAGCTCGGTGCCTTTGCATCATGCCGTTTCCAGACACTCCTTTAGCATATCGATGCAAATACCAAAAAGGGTAGGGGGAAGGGGACAACCTTGCTTAACCCAAATATTACATTCAATATCTTTAGATCACCCTTCACTGGTCTTAATCTTGGAAATGACGTTCTCGTAGAGGTGGATCATAACAATCCTTAGTTTAGGAGGAACCATGATCTTTGCAAGTGTTTCCCATAGCTTATCTTGAGGGACAGTGTGAAAATCTTTTATAAAGTCCACAAAACAACAAAAGGGATCAGTTTTACTATTGTGACATTCCTCCATAATAATCCTAAGGGTGACAAGGTGGTCAATGGTCGAGTGATGTCTCCTAAAACCAGCTTGCCCTTTAGCTCTTTTACCCTGGTTCTCAAGCCAAAGGCTAAGTTTTTCTTTTCCGAATGAGGCTATAAAGATTAGCTAGGATGTGGCTAATCATAATGGTCATGTAGTTAGAGGCCATGCTTTTGTCCCGATTTTTTAATATAGGCACAATAAGGCTTCGCGTCCAAAGCTTAGGGAAGCCATGATTTACAGCCAAATTGAGAAGCTTGTGTAGATGAGGAATGTGAATAGATTTTCCCATTTTAAATATCGCATCTTCGTAACCTTAAATATCTTTAGCTTTCCCATTAGCGATATTTTTTAATCCCAAACTCAATGACATCCAGAGAAAAAAATATCATCCTTAATATGAGTGTTTAAGATGGCGCATGGTATCAGGAGATTCATACAACTGCTTAAAATAGTTATCCCAATTTTCTAGGGGGATATAATGATTATCTTTAATTTTATGAAAAAGCACATTCCACCAAAACTTTATGGGCGCAACTTTAGAAAGGTGGAGAAGATGTTCTTGTCTCATATTAATATATGACCTCTTCTTCCTCTTAATGAGAGCTTTGTATATACTTATAGTCTGGAGCTTAATGCTCTCATTAGGGGCATCTTTGATTGCTTTCTTAATAATATTAATTAAGAAAGATCAAGAAATGTAAACATTATTAAGAAAAAAACAATCCAAGTCAACCAAATATAGGGAACATAGTCAAATGAATAAATAAATAGGAGTTAAGCCCTTATTAATGTGTCAAGATCCTATAACAAAAATAATAATTAGAGAAGACTAAAAGTAAAACAAAGCAATCAAAAGGGAGGCTAAAATCATCATCATTATTATTTTAATGGCTATTTTATGAAAAATAACATTTTCATAATGATTATTAAGATCAAATAATATTCCTATACAGGCTAATATAATGGCTAGTTTAAGAATAATAATATTCTAATTTATAATAATCATTAAAAAATGAAATAAATAATATATATATTGTTATGCAACCAACTCACAAGATAGAAGAAAAGATAAATCAACGACCTCAGAATCAACCTCTTCGAGGGGGAAACCTCCTTTTCATTTATAAATGAACAATTTTTAGATGATTCAAATGATAAGACCTACTTTCTATATATAGGGGTCTACGAGGTCACAATATAATTAGAGTTGACATAAAAATAATAATGTAAGGGCACAACAATAACAATATGGGGCACAATAATAACAATATGGGGACTACATGGGGCACAACAATACAATAAGGGGGTACACTTATAATAACAATGAGGGAATACACTAGTATTATAGAGACCTAATGATGAGCCTCATAAATGGGTAATTATATGGGCTCATTTTTCCTCCTGACCTGGTCAAATCATCCATTCTCTTAGCTTATTGTATGATTTTATGATTATATTTATGCTTATAGGGTGAGTTGAGTTAGTTATTATGCCATGTGGTCTAACATGTATTTAATGTAGATTATTGATGGATTTCGAGGACAAAGTCAAGGATCTAGTGGTCAAACTGCAGAAATAACTCGAAGTACACAGGGGAGAGGACTTATAGGAGGGAATCCCCCTCATTTATTGTTCCTCACTTCGAATTCCCCTTTATTCAGCTTGAAGTACAAGCAGCCAAATCATGCACTAGAAGGCAGCCGAGCAAGTGGAAGATGATTGATAGTTATCTCGAGTTTTGGGAGCCAAGTCTCCTTGATTTTAAGGAAGTTGTTGGTAGCTTCAGATGTATAAGTAGAGAGGCCTAGGGCCTCACTAGGGTTGGCTTTTTTCTTGTGTAAACTCTGCTCAAATTTCGAGCTTACTATTGTATGACAGTTTTATGGAATCTTGCTATTTTTCGATAATGAAGATGGAATCCTTTTTGAGCTAGCAGTGAGTTACTTCAGAGGGCTAAAGCTCTTGGGTTGGGGCCCAATCCACGCATCCAAGCTTCTCTTTACTTGTATTTGTATGCTTTACTTCAGTTTTTAGATTAGTTTGTTGTTAGATATATTTCTCTTATGGTTAAGAATAGGTTGCTTTTGATGATTTAGTAGCTTGCTTCCATTTGTGTTTTTTGTAGTAGGTTAAGTAGTGATTAGAGAAGATCCAAAAGGCTAGAAACAATGCCTTGGCCTCTCTTCGTTCCTATGGGACAATGATTCGAGGCAAAGACTCTCTTGATGCCCCAAAAACACAGATTTTCCTCATTCCTAGGACTTCTAGTGTTTGCAGCTCTCTAGTAGGTTGATAGTCCAATTTTTCTTTGCTTCAGATCTTCTTTCTCATGTTCACTTATTGATTTTCAATAGTCCTTTTGAATGCTTTCCTATCTTACAACATTTCCTTCTATGCATAATAGTTTAGGCCATTTTAATGCAAAACTCCATTTTCCTAGGATGCACTCATTTCATTGGTTGCTTGATTTCCTCAGTTGACTATTAGTTTCTATGCAGCAGATCATTTCTAGTAGTAGGCTAGATTACCGCAATCACACCCTCATTCTGATCCATGCCCTATAGGTCTCCCAAACCTCACCTCAATTCTGCTCTAGTTTCCTTCACTTTTCATAGAAATTCTTCCTCTCTCCTTGAGCAAACCCAATCATCTTTCTCTCTCCTGGTGATTCATGGTAGACCTTAGGCACCCTAACAACTCATTCCAACCTTCATCCACCTTTTCCACCCACTCTCACACCCTCAAAACAACGAAACTTTCTCTCGGACTCCTCCTCTAGGCCTCCTGTAGTTTCCATGTTTTCCTCATGTAGTTTTCCCCTCTCCTCCTGTAGTTTTTCCTGTTGGCTTTATTTTGAAGGCCGAGTGTGGGAAAATCCCCCAGAAGGCCACCTAAGACCTCCTTGGATCCATCCACACCATCCTACATCCTCCCAAGCTTCAAAACCGCCCTCTATTGCCACCTGTTCACTGCCACACTCACACACAATAAATTAGATGCATGTTAAATTCACATAAAAACACATAAAAATCCAAAAACATGTTTTTTTCTTATTTAATTCCAGAAATAGCATAGTTAGATGTTGTTTACTTCCTTGAGTAGGTAATGGAATTTCTTTCATGGTTTTCATAGTGTTTGTGGTAAAAGTAGAATTAGCTTGTTAATTAGGGTTTACTAGGTTTTGCTCCACATTCTAGTCTTTCTCCTTGTTGCAGTTAGAATAGCATCTGTAGAGTAATCTTCCTTTCCTTTCTTCACCCATAGAGCTTATTCTTGAATCTATAGAAGTTGTCTTGAGATCCTAGTGATCTTGCACTGGCTGACCAAGTGACAACCTGCAGTGAGAACTATTACTTGTGCATATAGCACTGACGCTTCCAAGCTTGTTACGAATTACCGAGTTGATAAAAGTAAATTTGGCAGCCCAGGAGTTGTAGCATTCTTGCTGCAATACTGGTGCTCACCACTTTTTGGCACCATTGCTGGGGAAGCGTTAGAGTATTATGTGATTACTGCTTTCTTCTATTTCCTAATGCAACATTTTGCTAATAGTTTATTTCGACAAAAGTAGACTTGTCATTTCTTTTCTTTAAATTTTGCATTTCCTTGATTTCCTTTTCAATTCTTCAAATTTCCGTTCAGCAAGTTCATTTCAACTAGTTGCAATTTGTTTTGAATTACAATTTTAGTTTTTGCAGGTACTTTTAGTGTGGGGAAAAAGAAACAAAAAAAACAAACCAATAATATTTCCTTTCATGCCTCATAGCAGTAGAGATAACTTAGGAAAAAAATTTCCCAACACCCCATTGCTTCACACAGCCAACCTTCTCTCTTCTTTGGTGGCTGCAATCAAGAAGAACCCTTAGGTGAACAACAAGACATGTTTGAAGAACCTATAGGGGAAGAAGAAGAAGAAAACATTCCTTTGGAGCCAATGGATGAAAACAAAAACGCTAGGGAAAATGGAGAGAGAATATAGGGTACCTTCCCCATTCAGG
The DNA here is from genome assembly GCA_000404065.3 of Pinus taeda. NCBI lineage: Eukaryota > Viridiplantae > Streptophyta > Pinopsida > Pinales > Pinaceae > Pinus > Pinus taeda. The sequence goes on from APFE030421658.1 coordinate 55,488, forward strand.
AGAACAATGGGGACACCAAAATGAAGAATATAAGTCCTTCATCCCCACCTCTCTTCCATGGTCTGACTACAAAAGACCCTAACACCTTCTTGTTCGAATTTTTTGTCATCTGTCAAACTTATGACTATGCAGAAGACGAGAAAAAATTGAAACTATTCCCTTCTACTCTCAAGGATGCAGCACTACGCTGGTTCATGGGATTACCTAGAAATATCATCACAACATGGGCTCAGATGCAGCAGGCCTTTAACAAAAAGTATTGAGACTATTGTAGGTCAAAATATACTAAAGAAGAAATCTTCCGAATGACCATAGGAAGTGATGAGTCCTTGGAAGACTATGAAGAGAGGTTCCAACTCAGTTACAAAAGGGCTAGGCGTACACTTGACCCTGAGTCTCTAAAGTTGGTCCTACTCAGGGGAATTTGGGAAGACCTTTTAGACATCCTCCATGTACTGGCCAGGAGAGACATCTACCAACTATCCTATGAGGACATAAATAATGTTTTTAGAAACCATTTTAGAGCAGCCAGAAAGAAAGGTAGGGGGAGCCAGCCCATAGCCAGTACCTTTTCTTCCAATTCATCCATTAAAGGTGAAATTAGAAACATGCTGGAAGACTTCAAGAGTGAGATGTTACAGAATCTTGCCATGCAAATGGATACCTTACATATTAAAAGAAGAGGGACCAGAGATGGCTTTGGCCATTTTTTGTCCTAGATGCACCAGGAGGCATCCTAGGAATGAATGCCTATTGAACTCTATAGAGGTTTGTTCAGTCTATAAAGAAGATCATTCTACAGATAAGTTCCCTTCCTTACCCAAACTTAGGCCGAAGGATTCACTGAACAGATCTATTACATAAACCAAAGGAGGCTGCATGGACCTAGACCATACCAGCAGGGGATGCAAGGTACATCTCAGGCATACTACAACCCCAACAAAGTCACCTTCATACTTTCTTGGGGCTCCCCTACTCATCCTTCCTGTTCCACACCTCCTCCTTGGTCCTTCACATCTCAATATCATGCCCAACCAACCACCCATTCATTTCAATCCTATGCTAAGCTGCAACCTCAGTGCAATGTATCTCATCAGGGGTGGAGGCCCCGATCCAACTCTCTTCCCACTCTTCTGCCTCCACCACTTGCCCAACCACAACCATTACCTTCTGCTCCACCAAGGCAACCCAAATGCCTACCTAGCCAAATATGAACCCGAACAACAGACATGCTCAGCAAGTGTATAGTGGGGAACCATCATGCCCAACTTATGCTATGGAGATTCAAGAAATTAACCTATGATCCAGGAAAGTTCTCCCAGATAGACAACCTCCACCTAGGGAGGTTGAGGAAGATAGAGAGGAAAGCAAACCTCAAGCAAATCCACCCTTTCCTGAGAGACTATCCATGACAATCCAACCTACCCCATAAGAGACTGAACTCCTGGGAGAATTGAAACATTTATGTGTGAAGATAACACTTCTCCAAGCCATAAAAGATGTGCCTATCTATAATAGGTTGATCAAAGAGAAGTGCTTTAGGAATCTAGGACAAGAGAGATGCCCCAACCATCAATGTGATAGGACAACTGTCCAACCTGATGTTGGGGTAGATAATTTGTCCAAAATCTCTGGACCCTAGAAGACCAGTAGTTGATGTCCACATCAATGGCACAATGGTCCCACATACCTTGATTGATTTGGGAGCTGCCACTAATGTGATGGCAAAGGACACAATGCTTGAACTTAACCTCCAAGGCTCCTTGAGGAAGACCATAATAATGTTGCAGCTAGAAAACCGCTCCACAGTGACCCTTGAGGGGATTGTGGAAGATGTGATGGTCTCCATTGATTCTTGGGAGTACCCTGCTGATTTCTTAGTTCTCCAACCAAAAGCAAAGCTCACTTGGTATCCTCTCATTTTAGTAAGACCCTGGTTGGCTACAGCTGATGCCTACATCAGCTACCGAGCTGGGAACATGACCATTAAGAATGGGAACATGTCCAAGCAGTTAATCCTATATCTTCCTACCCAACCTTTGCTATAACATGATCTACCTATTTGGTTGGAGGAGGAGGATGAGGATGAAGTTTATTCTGCACCACTTTGTACATTAGAAATTGCCATGGGAGGAAAACTGCAAGATGAGGATGATATGATTGAAAATTTGATTCAGAATCCACCTCGCAGTGTATCACCATTAGAAGACATAGTAAGAGAAACCCAAAAAAACCCCTCAACTAATCTCTGTGTGGCTGAATCCACTTCTCTTCATGTTAAAAATATAGAGTTTGGCCTAGAAAGAACATCGAAAATCAATCCATCCCTACCTACTTCCCAGGAGAAGGAGCTATGCAGCATACTGAGAAAACATCTAGATGCCTTCGCCTAGAGTTATAAGGAGATGAAGGGAGTGTGCCCTTCAGTATGTACTCATCATATATACATCAAGGAAGATTGCAAGCCAGTTAGGCAGCCTCAAAGAGGGATGAACCCAACATTAAAGATATTGTTATGGATGAATTGCAGAAATTGCTTGATGCAAGATTCATTTATCCCATCTCTGGCAGTGAATGGGTCTCTCCTTTGGTGCTAGTGCCAAAGAAAAATGGTAAGTAGAGAAGCTGTGTCAACTATCGGGAATTGAACAAAGCCACTAAAATGGACCATTTTCCTTTACCTTTCATAGATCAAGTGTTAGACGGCCTGGCAGGGAAAAGTTTTTCTCCTTCCTAGATGGGTTTAGCAGGTACAATTAGATTCAAATCAGCCCAGAAGACCAAGATAATACCACTTTCACTTGTCCTTGGGGTACCTTTGCATACTGGGTCCTTCCTTTTAGTTCGTGCAATGCTCCAGCCACTTTCCAGAGAGCAGTATTGAGTATATTTTTTGAACTGGTTCATGATGCTGTAGAAATATACATGGATGATTTTACTCCTTATGGCTTTGACTTTCAGGAAGCTTTATCTAACCTAGGAAAAGTTCTAGATAAATATTGAGATGAACCTATCCCTTAGTCCAGAAAAATGTGAATTTTTTATGACTGAAGGGACCGTGCTAGGTCATGCAATATCTCAACAAGGGCTGCAGGTGGACCCCAACAAAATTGCCATCATCCAAAGGGTCCCACCTCCTCAAAAGGTGAGAGATGTCAGAAGCTTCCTAGGCTTAACTAGATATTACAGGAGATTCAGTAAAGATTTTAGCAAGTTAGTCTCTCCTTTGTTTGGCCTCCTAGGAAAAGATGTTGTGTTCATATGGTCAGAAAACTGTCAAGAAGCCCTAGATACCTTGAAGAGAAAGCTAGTGGCTGCCCCAATTCTCAGAGGCCCAAACTAGGCCCTACCCTTTCACATTCACACAGATGCCTCAAACAAAGCAATAGGAGCAGCATTAGGACAAATTTATGAAAAGTTACCTTATGCCATATACTTTATAAGAAAAAACTTGACAAAGGCAGAGTTAAACTATACAATGACCGATAAGGAACTCCTAGTTGTCGTGCATTCCTTGAACAAATTTAGACATTATATCATAGGCTATCAAACCTTTGTGCACACTAATCATGTTATAATTAGATATTTAATGAAAAAACTAGATGTAAATGCTCACATTATTAGATGGTTTCTTTTACCACAGTAGTTTGATCTGACCATTATTGATAAGCCTGGTAAAGAGTATGTTGTTGCTGACTTTTTGTCTAGAGTAAATTTTCCTGTAGGTGAAGAAGGAATGGTGGAAGACCAAATGCCAGATGAACACCTATTTGCTATATCAGTACTCTCTCCATGGTTTGCTGATATAGCAAACTACTTGGTTTCAACACAGTTCCCACCACACCTATCCTCAAAAGAGAAGAGCAAGATAGTAAGGAAAAGCACCTCTTTCACCTGGATTGGAGTCAATCTCTTCAAACTTGGCCCAAATTAGATCTTGGGAAGATGTTTCAGGGAGGAGGAAGTCTTTGACATCCTCCTGACCTGTCATGATGGGCCTTGTGGAGGTCATTTTGCAGCAAAAAGAACTGCCTTCAAGATATTGCAAGTAGGCTACTACTGGCCCACTCTTCATTAGGATGTGAGCAGATACATGAGCCAGTGTGATCAGTGTCAGAGAATGGGGAAACCCACTCCAAAGGATGAAATTCCCATGCAACCTCAAGTGACCTTTGAGCCATTTGAGAGGTGGGGTATGGACTTTTTGGGGCCTATCAACCCTCCTTCAAAGCATAAGCAGTACATCATTGTGTGCACTGACTACCTTACAAAGTTGGTGGAGACAAAAGCAATCAAAGCAGTGACAGAGGAAAAAGTAGCTGAGCTTTTGAGGGAAAACATATTCTACAAGTTCGGGTATTCGAGAGAGTTGGTCATAGACCAAGGCAGTCACTTCACTTCCGACCTGATTGAAGACCTACTCACACATCATAAGATCAAGCACAAGACTTCTACCGCTTACCATACACATGCCAATGGGCAAGTGGAGCTCACTAACAGAGCATTGGAAGAGATCCTAGCCAAGGTAGTGAGCAGCAGTAGAAAATACTAGGAAAACAGATTAGTTGAGGCCACTTGGGCCTACAACACAACATGGAAGACCACCACCGAGTTCACACCCTATGAACTGGTCTATGGGAAGAAGGCTTTGCTATCAATAGAGTTTGAATTTGATACCTAAGGATAGCAGCTCAGATGGACCTAGACCTTATCCATGCACAGAAGGAGAGATTACTTCAGCTCAATGGATTGAATGAATACAGATTGCACGCCCTTCTCCATATAGAGGTAGTTTAGCTTCAGAGAAAGATATGGCATGAAAAAAATATGAGGGAGAATAAATTACAAGAGGGAGATTGGGCACTACTCTATGATTCAAGACATAAGGATTTGAAAGACAAGCCGAGGACAAGATGGATGGGACCCTACTCTGTGGAGAAATGCAATAAAAATGGTTCAGTTCTAATCAAAACCATTGATGATGAAGCCATCCCTATGCTTGTCAATGGAAATCGATTGAAAGTTTACAAGAAACACCTCTCCAAGTGAGAGTTTATTGAAGATTTGAATAAAACAGTGATGGTAGTGGAGCATGTCTTAGCTTCCACTTCACCCACTCACTGAAGAAAAAAGAAAAAATAAGTACTCAAGTGAAAACCTTCTTGAGGCACTTGATTCCCATCATTGGGTTGAAAACCTCTCCTGAGGCGGCCCAATGATGTCAAAAAAAAGAGGGAAAAGAATAAGATCCATAGGTGAAAACCTCCCTTAGAGGTGCCCAAGGCAGGCAGTTAAGGTGAAAACCTCTCTGAGGTGACCTAGTTGTTTTCAAAAAAAAAAAAATTGAATTTTTACTGCATTGCAAGTTTGCATGAGAACTACAGGGAGCAGAAGAAGGTGCCAAGGGGACCCTGACATTCATACCAGCATCCATCTCATCTTCTCCACACCTTCCTCCATCATTTTTTTCATCTCTTTCACCCCACCGTACCTCTTCAATAGAAACTGTGTTTTCTACAGGAGGCTCAGTTTTTTTCTACAGGAGGCTCCTGTAGGAATTACAGAGAGCCAAAAGTGTCTACAGAAGGCAGTTTGAGGGATAAGAAAAGCTTCATGAGGAACCTATAATCCCTCTTACCATCTTCAAGCCTCCTTGCCATCATTTCCAAGCCTACTCCACACTCCAAGAATCATTATTATTTTTTTCCTTTCCAAGAAAAAACATAGAAAAAACAGTTTTTCAGTTTTGAAAAAAAAAAAAAAAGAGGAGGAAAAGGCACCATTAACATTCCTGAAGCCTACCTACTTTCCTATAGGAATTCCTGTAGCAGCTGATCCCATAGAATTCCAGCACTAGCAGTAAGGGACAACACATTTGAAGGTTGAAAAGGCACATGCAGCTCAGCTCCAACAAAAGAAGAACCTGCAAAAACACACAACAACACATCAACAAGCAGAGACAACATGCATGAAGGAAAATGAAGGCATGCAGCAGAGAAAGCCACAATACCTCATAGTCGATGGCAGCAAATACACTTGGATCACAAGTAAGTAGCTAAGTAACTCCTTTATCTGCATTTTTGTAATTAGGAATCATATGAAGGCAACAAGATGGTTCAAATTGAAAGAGGGAAAGGTGGCCACCTTCATTGAGTTGACTCCACTTAATCGAGATATCACCCACACGTGTGCACAATCAACTCAAAAGAAATATGTGAAGGACATGTAGTGGAAGGAGGAGTTAACTTCGATGCCATAATGAGAAGATGATTACAAGGGAGGGTCATGATGAGCACCAGGTGGGGACCAATGGTCCTAATCTGGACAACGTAAACCTTGCCAACTCAGCACTCATAACCGAAAATAGCCATAAAAGGTAATGAGCATTCCTCCCCACGTATTCTCACCACCTTTTCTTCAGTTTCTCCTTGTAACTCAGCCACACAATAGTCTTCTTATGCCCCCACAGCCTCATATCCACCATCCTCCATCGAAATCCTTCATATTTTTGCTCTTGGCATTTTCTACAGGAGCACCTACAAGAAATCTACAGGAGGGACAACAGGCTTCTATAGGAGGGGCAGTGAGTCATTTTGAAGGGAGGAAACGTGATTTCTGACACGAATTTTAGTCTGAAGAGGTAGGGTTCATGAATGCCCTCTGTTGAATATCAGAATGTGAAAGAGTTGGTCTCAAATTGAAGATAAAATCAATGTTTAAGAGGGTAAAAATACATAAAAAATAAATAAATAAATAAACAAATTAAATTATGTTTAAAAAAAAAACATAGTCCCCTCTGTTTTTCTATTTCACTCAAAACTCTTTGTCTCCACCTCCATATCTGGTTTTTCAAAAGAAGTATAGGTAGTATGACAGCAAGGTTTATGAGAAAAGAGCCCACTAACTCCACTAGACTCCATGCACATCTTCAAGTGGTGGAAATTTTTACAAGGGAAAACTGGATGAATTTCTTTGAGAAGTTTAGAGGGTTTGATGATGAAATTTCCCAGAAATTTTCTCTCTCTTTGGTCCCTCACACAAGAACTCATGCTACTATAACCATTAGGGGCTTCTCCATTGAAATAACCCCTGAATTCATTAGTAAGGTCACTACCCTTCCTCTTGGGCTGCCTTGGAGTAAGGATGAGAAAACAATTGGCGAGGCTGCCAAGAGGAAATTTTTCCAAGATAATGAAACCCCTGTTGAAGGCAAAAATGGAGTTAGGAGGGCTAGTGTACCATATCCCTGGGATGAGGTTAGCTACCAATTGATCAAATACATTTCTTGTGAAGGGAGGCACAACATTGTTTATGGATATCATTTCAGAATCCTCCAACAATTGAGATATGGCATGGATACCCCAGCACATCAAAAGCTCAGTATCCCTTACTTTCTCCTTCAGTCCATCATTGACTCCAAGTATCCCTTAATTTCTCCTTCAGTCCATCATTGACTCCAACACCAAGGTACAAGAAGGAAATTCACAGCAGCTAGCTCACCATGGCCTAATCAAGATCCTAGTAGAAGAAGCCCTCCATACCCTTACAATCACTATAGCATGGGAAGTTTTCAGAAATATGATAGCAGAGGATGACATCAAGGAATTAACCTATGATGTCAGTCCTACTGTTAGTGAGGAGGGAGAATAATAAGGAATAGAAGATGAAGCCAATGGTGACATAGCAGAACAAGAAATGAAGGAGGAAAGAAAAGAAATAGAGGAGGGGAGAGTTGAAGAGACATAGAAGGAGGAGGATAAAGAGACAGAAGAGGGAGAAGAGGAGGCAAAGAGGGTAGAGAAAAGAGAAGAGTCCCCTGAAACTTTGGAAAGAGAAGCCGCATCTGCCCTCACTACCGTCAGTACACCAATAAAGCAAAAGCAGAAGAGGAAAAGAAACACCTCCATGTATTTCAGGGCAAGGAAGAGTACTAGAATTAAAATAGGCAAACCTCAGCCCTCATCAAAGACTCCCATTAACATTGAAGATTCACCATCTACCTAGGTGAAAGAATATCCTTCCAAGACACCCATAACCTATGAAGTAAGGACTACAAGATCTTCTACATGGAAGGGAAAGGAAATTCTACAGGACCCCAAACCAGACCTGCAGGAGACACTGTCCAAACTACAGGAGACACAAAAACTTGAGGAAAAGATAGGAGGAAAACCAGAGGTGAAAGAGGAAGCACAAGAGCTACAAGAACCTGACCCCCAGCCCAATCTTGACTCCTATTATAGACTACTTGAGGGAGGAAAGATAATCCCATAGAAATTTGCAATTCCACTGTTTTTTTATTTGGAAAAAGAGAGAGTAATCGCATAGGTGGATGCAAATAGCCAAGTCCAAAGGAGTTGAGGATATTGACCACATGGAAGACAAACTCAGGGAAATGGGCAGGGAATTGAGTTCTCTCAGAGATAGAGAAGCCATTACAAGAAGCCACCTTGAGAGAGAGAATGAATTACTAAGGAGGCGGCTGTAGGAGAAAGAGACTCATTTGGCATAAATGGTCAACTTATCCATAGAAGCATTACAATGCAAAACACCAGCCAGTGGCGTCATGGATGAACCATGAAGCGTTGAGGGCAGCAGAAATGAAAAGATTGTTAATAAAAGAGCAGAATGAACCATTGATGATAAGAGTTAAGCCATCAAATCCTATGGCACTTATCATCACACACAACCTACTTTCCAATAACCCTTAGATTGCCCCTAAATATCTAGCCAATCAGGAACAAGCCATTGCACACTTTGAAAATATGCTTAGGCTACATGGGGATAACTGTGTGCATACATGTATGAGAATATGGAACACCCTACCCCACAGTTTCCAGATCATAGAATACCATTCCCCCATGAGCTTGAAGGAGGCATTGAAAAGAGTGCCAATATACAAGCACTCCATGCAAAGGTTGAAGGTCAACTGGATTGGCCTCAAACTGAGTCCTCCACTCATATTAGGCATGGTGGAAGGCAGAAAAGAAGAAGAAGAGAAGGAGCAGTGGAAGGACATAGACAAAAAGGTAGGACTTTATGGAGAACATGAGTAGACCACATCATAAGCCTGGGATGCTACGGAGGCCACCAAGGCCATGAAAGATGAAGAGATTGACTAGGTTGCTTAGAGAATGAGCAACACCTTCAGTAGGGGGTGATGATGAGCCTCATAAATGGGTAATTATATGGGCTCATTTTACCTCCTAACCTAGTCAAATCAACCATTCTCTTAGCTTATTGTATGATTTTTTTATTATATTTATGCTTATAGGGTGAGTTGAGTTAGTTGTTATGCCATGTGGTATAACATGCATTTAATGCAGACTATTGATGGATTTCGAGGACAAAGTAAAGGATGTAGTGGTCAAACTATAGTAATAACTCAAAGTAGGCAAAGGAGAGGACTTATAGGAGGGAATCCCACTCATTTACTGCTCCACACTTCGAATTCCCCTTCATTCAGCACAGAGTACAAGCAGCTGAATCATGCACTAGAAGGCAGCCGAGCAAGTGGAATATGATTGATAGTTATCTTGAGTTTTGGAAGCCAAGCCTCCCTGATTTTAAGGAAGATATTGGTAGCTTTAGGTGTATAAGTAGAGAGGCCTAGGGACTCACTAGGGTCAAATTTTTGCTTTTGTAAACTCTACTCAAATTTTGAGCTTACTATTGTATGACAATTTTATGTAATCTTGCTATTTTTTGATAATGAAGATGGAATCCTTTTTGAGCTAGCACTGAGTTACCTCAGAGGGCTAAAGCTCTTGGGTTAGGGCCTAATCCAATCAGCCAAGCTTCTCTTTACTTGTATTTGTATGCTTTACTTCAGTTTGTAGATTAGTTTGTTGTTATATGTATTTCTCTTATGGTTAAGAATAGGTTGCTTTTGATGAATTAGTAGCCTGCTTCCATTTGTATTTGTTGTAGCAGGTTAAGTAGTTATCAGAGAAGATTAAAAAGGATAGAAATAGTGCCTTGGCCTCTCTTCCTCCATCTGGGACCATGATTTGAGGAAAAGGCTCTCTTGCTACCCCAAAAACACAAATTTTCCTCATTCTTAGGACTTCTAGCATTTGCAGCTCTCTAGTAGGTTGATAGTACAGTTTTGCTTTGCTTTAGATATTCTTTATCATGTTAACTTCCTAATTTTCAATATTCCTTTTTCATGCTTTCCTTTCTTACATCATTCCCCAACATTTCCTTCTATGCATCATAGTTTAGGCCATTTTAATGCAAAACTTTGTTTTCCTAGGATGCACTCATTTCATTGGTTTCTTAATTTCCTTGGTTGACTGTCAGTTTATATGCAACAGATATCTTCCAATAGTAGGCCAGCTTACGAAAAATCACACACTCATCTAATCCATGCCCTATAGGTCTCCCAAACCTCATCTCAATTTTGCACTAGTTTCCTTCACTTTACATAGAACTTCTTCCTCTCTCCTTGAGCAAACCCAATCATATGTCTCTCTCCTGGTGATTCATGGCAAACCTTAGGTGCCCTAACACCTCATTCCAATCTTCATCCACCTTTTCCACCCACTCTCACACCCTCAAAACAGAAAAAAAAATGCTCTCGGCCTCCTCCTGTAGGCCTCCTGTAGTTTTTCCTATAGGCTTTATTTTGAAGGCCGAGTGTGGGAAAAGCCTCTAGAATTCCACCTAATACCTCCTAGGACCCATCCACACCATAATATTTCCTTCCAAGCTCCAAAACTCCCCTCTAACACCACCTGTTCGTTTCCACACTCACACATAATAAATTAGATGCATGTTAAATTCACATAAAAACACATAAAAATCCAAAAATTCTTATTTACTTCTAGAAATAGCATGGTTAGATGTTTTTTACTTCCTTGAATAGGTAATGGCATTTCTTTCATGGTTTTCATAGTGTTTTTGGCAAAAGTAGAATTAGCTTATTAATTAGGGTTTACTAGGTTTTGCTCCACATTCTAGTCTTTCTCCTTTCTGCAGTTAGAATAGCATCTATAGAGTAATCATCCTTTCCTTTCATCACCCATAGAGATTCTTCTAGAATCTATAGAAGTTGTCTTGAGCTCCTAGTGATCTTGCACCGACTGACCAAGTGACAACCTGCAGTGGGAACTAGTACTTATGCATATAGCACGGACGCTTCCAAGTTTGTTATGAACTACTGGGTTGATAAAAGTAAAGTTGGCAGCCCAGGAGTCGCAACCTTCTTGCTACAATATAGGTGCTCACCACTTAACATGTCCCTTTTCTTCAAAAAAGTGTTGTCCTCAATGCTTGAGTAGTTCTGGATGCTTCTATATAAAATCCTCATCCTCCCATGTGGAATCTTCAGTGGGTAAGTTCTTCCACTTGATGAGATACTCTGAAATTGATCAATTTCGTAGCTATCATGTTCTTGTTTCTATCACTATTTTAGGTTCCAATATTATTTTTCCTTCCTCATCAAGTTCTAGCAATATTGTTTGAACTGGGAGCTTACCACCTATAACCTTTTTTAAGCATGAAACATGCAAAACTGGTTGCACTCGGGAAGATGTAGGAAGCTCCAATTTGTATGCAATAGTACCAATATTTTGCAACACCTTGTAAGGACCATAATAATTTGGCGATAATTTATTGTCCTTCTTAGCTTGCTCAATGAGGGACATTTGTTTGTATGGTTGTATCCATAAAATACCCAGTTGCCTACATCAAAACTTCTTTTGCTGCAATGTTGATCTTCCTGTTGTTTCATTCTATTTTGTGCCAAAGTGAAGTTATCCTTTAAGAGTTAGAGAACTTGTTGTTGATGCTCGTTGTGATCTTCCACTACTTGAAAATTAGAATTTTCTCGTAAAAATGATGTGATATATGGTGGATGTTATCCATAAAGTGCCATAAATGGGGTCATTTTTTTTTGTAGTATGGAAGAAAGTGTTATACCACCATTCTGCCAGAGGTAACCACTTGGCCCAATGTGTCTGTTTATCAGATAAAAAGCAACGAAGATATCCTTCCAAACATTTGTTCAGAATATCAGTTTCCCATAAGGTTGAGGATGATAAGATGAGCTATGAGCTAATTGAGTACCCAGACAAGAAAATAATTATGTCCAAAAATTTCTAGTAAAATGGGATCTTTGTCACTTACAATAATCTTTGGGTTTCCGTGTAGCTTTTGAATTTTTTCCATAAATGCAGTAGCAACTGTAATGGCTTTAAATGGACGCGATAATGCACAAAAGTGTGCATACATGGTAAGTCTATCAACTACCACCATGATGACATTCTCTCCTTCGAACTTGGGTAAACTGGTGATAAAATCCATTGAAACCTCCTCCCAACATTGACTTGGAATAGATAAAGGTCGTAAGAGACCCAAAGTTCTAATTGTATCAAATTTATTTTTTTGGCAAACCAGACATTCTGCCACAAACTTTTGAATATCAGATTTAAGGCCATCCCAAAAAAATTCCTTCTTAACCCTATGGTAAGATTTTAAAATTCCTGAGTGCCCTCCTAAGGGAGAGGTGTGAAATTCTGGAAGAATATTTTGTTTGAGTTGGGAATTCTTACAAAGGTATAAGCGATCTTTGTACCATAATGAATCATTTTTCCAGCTAATTATATTAGATGTACTGGGATGTTGCTACAATTTTTGAATGAGTTCCCACACTTCTTCGTCGTTCTTCCATTCATCCCTTGCTTCGGTTATCCAATCTGGTTGGATAATAGAAATGGCACAAAGAAATGATTCCACATCCTCATCCTTTCTTGAGAGTGCATATGTAACGACATTTTTCTTCCATTTTTTGTAGATGATTTCAAATTCATAACCCAACATCTTTGTGACCCATTTTTGTTTCTCTTTAGAGGATAATCTTTGTTCTAACAAGTATTTAAGACTATCATGATCTGTTTTTACCTTCAAGTGTTTTCCTATTAGGTAAGGTCGTCATTTCTTAAGTGCATGTAGTATTGCCAACATTTCCTTCTCATAAATAGCTTTGTGTAAATACTTTCCTTTAATTGGATAACTTTAAAAAGAAATGGGTCTTCCTTCTTGCATTAAGACAACACCAATTCCATTTCCTGAGGCATCACACTCCAAAATAAATGTTTTTGTGAAGTTTGGCGTAGCTAGGACTGGTGCTTGGCACTTTTCCTCTTTAAGATGTTCAAAGGTCTTAGTTGCTTCTGGAGTCAAAGAAAATGCATCTTTCTTCAATAATGTTGTTAGAGGTGCAGCTATTCTCCAATAATTCTTAACAAACTTGCAATAATACCCTCTCAACTCGAGAAATCCTAGTAGATGCTTTATGGATGTGGGAATTTTCCATTCCTTAATGGATTTAATCTTTTTAGGCTCTATCTTAACACCCTCATGAGATACAATATGACCCAGATATTCCACCTCTTATACTCCAAAGAAACATTTGGATGTTTTTGCATGTAATTGTTTCTCCTCCAATAGTTTGAGCACCCTGTCAACATGTTGAATATGATCCTTCCAAGACTTGTTGTAGATTAGTATATCATCAAAAAATACTAACACAAAGTTTCTAAGGAAGGGTTTCAAAATGGAATTCATCAGACCTTGAAATGTAAAAGGTGCATTGGTAAGGCCAAAAGGCATGACCAAAAATTCATAATGACCTTCTTGAGTTCTAAATGATGTTTTCTGAATGTCTTCGGTCTTCATTCTTATTTGATGATATCCTAAACGGATATCCAACTTGGTGAAGTAAATTGCTCCATGTAAATTCATCCAATAATTCATCAATGATAGGAATGGGAAATTTATCTTTAATAGTGAGCTTGTTGAGCTCCCTATAATTTGGGGACATGTGCCATGATCCTTCCTTCTTGTGCACCAATACTACTGGAGCAAAGAAATAACTTTGACTAGGTTGAATTATACCAGCCTCTAGGATTTCTGCAACCATATGTTCAATTTCACTCTTTTGGGCATAGGGATATCTGTAACTCTCGATGTTTGGAGGAACACTTCCCGGAATCAAATGAATAGCATGATCATGATCATGAATAAGTGGGAGGCCTTTGGGAGTCCCAAATACCTTGGGATGATTGTCTAAGACTTTTTGGAGATCTCGAGAAATAGATGATTTCATTGTTTGAAACTCTAGTGAACATAATTGTGTAATTATGCCTTGCTTTTCTTTCATTAGAAGCTTGGTCATGCTATTAGAGATGATTATCTTTCTTATTTTCCTTGTGATATCTCTAATTCAACATCCTTTCCTTCCCAAAAAAAATTCAAGAAAAGTTCTTGAAAATTAAAAGCTACTGTACCCAAAGATTGTAACCATTGGACTCATAGTACAACATCACCAACCCCCATTGGAATGGAAATAATTGAACTATTCAATACACAATCTCCCATGGATAGTTTGATATTATGGCACTTTCAAGAGAAATTTATGGTTTCTTCTTGATATGCCCTTCTATCTTGAGAGTTTGAGGAGTGGTAATTCTCGCCAATGCATTACAATATATGGGCATATTCATTTCGTATTTCTTTGAGGTTGGTTCTTGTCATATATCCTCCTCTTTTGATGTTTCTTGTTCCTTTTCTTCCCCATCTGCACAATATATGTAGAATAATTTCTTCTCAGCACACTTATGACCTTTAGTGTATTTTCTATCACAATTGTAACAAAGCCCTTTTGCTCTTTTTTCCTCCAATTTTTGTGGGGTCAACCTTGTAGGTTGTGGAGGACTAGGACCAGGAACACTTCCATCTTTATAACTGTGAGTGGTAGACTTCCTTGTTGTCATAATTTTGCTTTCAACTTTTCTTGCCACCCTGAATTCCTTCTCCAATGAATCAGGTTCCCAAAAGTGAAGCTCATGTTGGATGTTATCTTTTAAATTCCCTATGAATACATCAATCTTATGCTCCTTTGGAGTGTCAGCTACCCTAATATTCAGTTTTTGGAAGTTTTCAATGTGCTTTGTTGTTGAACCCTTTTGTTCGAGATTTATCAATTAGGTAAAGAAGGCGTTGCTCTGTGTATCTTCATAATGTGCTATAATTTCCTCCATCAAAATTGACCAGGTGACAAGTGGTTTACGAGAACAAAGGAATCTATACCATACAAATTGATTGGGTTCTAAATATAAATATGAAATGCGTATCTTTTGTGAGGGTTGCACCTCATGTAGATCAAAATATTGCTCCATCTATACTATCCAAGTTACCAGATCCTTGCCATAAAATTTCCTCATATCTATTTTTGGAATGTGGTGGTTCTTAAACCCCACATGAGAGTCTCTAAAATCGTGATTGATATTTCTTGTCTTCATCATGATTTTCATGGATTGCCTTGTCACCAATGGGATGCCTTTCTTCTAGCAACTTTGCCAAACCTTCTTTCAATCCTTCTATCTTAGCATTCATCATTGTTTCCATGTTTGATTTTAAACCATTATTCAAAATGACCATGTCCCTTTTTATACCATCTATCTTAACATTCATCGTGGATTCCAATTCATTTTTTGTTACTTTTTGCGAGAGCGGAATTTGTTGCATTTGGTCTTGCAATTTTGATATATCATGTTGCATTTCTTCCTCTTCTTCATATCTCATAGTGGAGCTTGTGGGTTTCTTACTAGGTGTTTCCATTTTCTTTCTTCGAGGCATTAATTAATGATAATTATGATTCACTATGCCCTTTGAATCACTTCAAACCACTTTTTCCAACTAAACTTATGCAAATTTTTAAAAAGAATACACACCTTATTTTTGCTTTGTAGCATCTCAATATTGAATCTATTATCTTTGGAATTCCAAGGTCTAAAATTGCATCTTGTGGTAGCTCTCTGAGTCCTCTTTCCAACCCCATAAGTCTGATCAATTTTGGAGTCTTCAAGAAAGTGTTAGGCCAAATATCCCAGGATGCCTCGATTATAGACTAGTTTAGTAGAGAGAACTTGTATGATGTGCCACGTGTCATTATTTCAACCTTTAGACCTGAAAATGATATACAAAAAACTACATTCTGTCTTCTTTCTTTACCTTCTGACGAAATTTCAATTTTATACTCAGAGAGAATGTTATGATTATTTCCCCAAGGTCACCTGTTTTGGATGTAATTTGGGATCCTGCAAAAATAGTAACTTCCTTGGATCATATCTCCAAAAATATAGTGAAACAAGATCTGAAATTCAGACTGAGGTTCAAAAAGACTTCAAGTCAAAAGGGTTTTGTTTTTCAGCTTTTGAAAGTTCGTAGAAACACAATTATAACAAAAATTCCATGATGACCTATTTGGAGCAGAGAAACCCTAGAATCCAAAGTTCTAATACCAATTGTTATGCAACTAGCTCACAAAATAGAAGAAAAGATAGATCAACAACTTCAGGATCATCTTCTTTGAGGGGTCAATCTCCTTTTCATTACATAAATGAACAATTCTTGGATCGCCTTTCTATATATAGGGGTCTAAGGGGTCACAATATAATTAGAACCTACAGAAAAATAATAATGTAAGGGCACAACAATAAAAATATGGGGACTACATAGGGCACAACAATACAATAAGGGGGTACACTAACAATAAAAGTGAGGGAATACACTAGTATTATAGGGACCTAAAAACACACACACACACACACACACGCACACACAATTATTGAAAAACTAACATTAATAGAAACAAACAACCAGTCAACCAAAGACAAGGAATAGATACATATATATATATATATATATATATATAATAATAATATAATTATATATATAATATATAAATATATTATATAAGAGAGAGAGAGAGAGAGAGAGAGAGAGAGAAAGAGAAGAGAGAGAGAGAGAAGAGAGTCAAGCCCTGATTAATGAGTCAAGAGCTTATAACAAAATAATAATTAAATGCAAATACCTATATAGAAAAGAAAAATCATAAATAGAAACATCAAACCCTAAAAAATAAAACAATCCGCAAACATAAACAAACTAGGAGGATAGGAAAGGGACCCAACTTCTGCTAATATTCCAACCATAGTCCCTATTTAAATTATTGGGCCTTTTTTCGATTTCCAAGGCCTCCCTGAATTTATGGTGATGGAAATGACTAACCTTGGGAATGTCATGGGCTTCCTCAATGCAGATGTGATGGCTAGATTTTTCTGCATGTTCTACCAAAGCAGAAGAGTGGGTCCTCCCATGATCCATATTCAATATTTTTATTATTAATGTCAGACTAGGCAGTAACTCCATAAGGAAAAGACGATTCGACTATATTATTCCATCAGGTAGGTGTTTGTTATATACATGAGGGAGAGACTTATCAGTTCATCTCCCAATGATTGTTCATATTTCTAATTTATTTATTTACATAAATTCATCCAATCACAAGGATTAGGTGTCAACATTCCCCCCCTTCATCTGAATGGATGTTGGTGAGTCCAAGCATCATTCTGAATCATTCAAGCTTTTCTCTTCCAAGTGCTTTGGTGAAGATGTCTGCAGTTTGATCATTTGTGGAACAATGACGGAGATGGATTGTTTTGGCCTCAACATGATGTAAAATTAGATGATATTTAGTATTGATGTGATTCATTCTATCATGGAATTTTGGGTTCTTGGAAAACTTTATTGCAGAGGTATTATCAATCATGAGTGGAGTTGATTGTACTTGTTTTACCTGCAAATCTTCAAGAATTTTCCTGAGCCACACAATTTCTTTTGTTGCTTCAACTGCTGCCACGTATTCTGCTTCTGTTGTGGAATCTCTTGGAACTGATTATTTGTGTCATCTCCAGGAGACAACTCTTGATCTAAGACACATAGTATATCCTGAAGTTGATACTCCAATTTCTTTGTCTCCATCGAAGTCTGAATCAAAGTATCCAATCAAGTTAAAGTCGTCCACCTGTGTGTACTTGATTCCAAAGTCTTGAGTTCCCTTCAAGTACCTTAAAACTATTTTTGCAGCAAACCAATGTCCCTCACAAGGCTTCTGCATAAACCTGGAGAGGATTCCAACAGCAAACGAAATGTCTGGTCTGGTAGTAGTTAGGTAGTTGAGACTTCCTACAAGCTGTCTATCCTTTATTGCATCCTCAAATTCTTTTCCTTCAATAGATGTGAGCTTTAAGTTTTGTTCCATTGGAGTAGTAAGAGGATTGCACTCTGTCATGCCAAACCTGTTCAACAGATCTCCAATGTATTTCTTTTGGGAAAGAAATATGGACTTTGGATGTTGGGTTACTTCAATGCCAAGATAGTAATGGACATAGCCCAAATCAGTCATTTCAAAACTTTTCCCCAATTCCTTCTTTATGGATGCAATGTAGCTTTCGTTGTTCCTTGTCATCAAAATATCATCTAAATATACCTCAAGATATAAAACTGTTTTGCCAACTTTCTTGACAAATAAAGTTGCATCATCAAGATCAAAATGTTTGAAATTAAGTTTCAGAAGATGCTCAGTTAGTTTTTCATACCAGGCTCGCGGTGCTTGTTTGAGGCCATACAAGGACTTCAAAAATTTGCATACTTTATGTTCATGTCCTTTCACAGCAAATCCTTCAGGATGGGACATAAAAACATTCTCTTTTAAATCTCCATTTAGGAAAGCATTTTTTACGTCCATTTGGTGGACTTTCCAACTGTTCTGAGCTACTAATGCAAAGAGTGTCCGAATGGTAGCCCATTTTGTTGTGGGGGGAAAAGTCTCCTCATAACTGACCCCTTCCTTCTGTGCAAAACCTTTTTCCACAAGCCTAGCTTTGTGCTTGTCAAGTGAGCCATCAGCTTTATACTTGTTCTTGTAGACCCACTTGCAGCCAATTGGTTTGGTTCCTAATGGAGGATCAACCAACTTCCAAGTTCCGTTCTTTATGAGGGCATCATACTCCTTTTGCATTGCTTCTTTCCATTCATCATGAGAAGCAACTTCTTTGAAGGAAGTTGGTTCAAAATCTATAAACAAGTTCAATTCACAATCATAAGAAACATCCATATCAACAGGTGAATTAGAGTCATCTACATCACCTCCATTTTTGCCGGTTTGAATTTCTAGTTCCTGTCTTTCCAACTTCATCAGGATGAACACTTTCAAGTGTCTTTGTCAGCCACTTTGGGGGACCTTTCTTAGATGGTCCAGGCTGCTCTATTGATTGAGTTGGGACTGAATCGAGATTGAGTCTCCCAATTCTATCAATTACATCACTTAAAGCATCATCCGTTGTTGGAGTTTCATGCGTGAGAGAGAGTTCTACAGAAGAAGATTCCACATGTTGATCTAGTATAGGAATCCCCCCTTCAAGATGTGGAATTTGATTATCAAATTCTTGAAATGATTTTGCTTTTGCGAATCTATCCAAGCGATCAAGTTTCCACTTAACAACATTGTAAGTTTTGGATGATTCAAGGAAAATTACATCTCTATATATAACAAATTTCTTATTTACTTCATCACAGAGGCAGCATGCTTTGGAGGTGTTTGAATACCCCAGAAATATACACTTACGACTTCTAGCACCAAGTTTGTTTCTATGTACCTTTGGTATCAAGGCATAACAGGTGGAACCAAAGAGCTTGAGATGCTTTACCGAAGGAACACGTCCATACCACATTTCATATGGAGTCTTGTTTCTTATAGCATTAGATGGACATCTATATTTTATATATGCAGCACATAGAGCAACATCAACCCAAAACATTATCTTTACTTTTTTGAAGAAGAGCATGGATCGTACCATATTTAAGATTGTCCTATTCATTCTTTCAGCTACACCATTCTGTTGGGGATTATAAGGCACAATTGTTTGATGTTTGATCCCATCTTGGCGAAGATAGTTTTCAAATTCATTTTATGTGTATTCTTTTCCATTATCGGTGCGAATAGACCCAATATGAGATTGTGAATCATTTTCAATCCATTTATGAAAATTATTGAATGTCTTAAAAGCATCAGATTTGTTCTTCAATAAATAAACCCAACACATTCTGGTGTGGTCATCAATAAATGTCATGATATATTTATTTCCATTTGCAAAAGGAACAGGCATTGGACCACATAAATCTAAATGAACGAGTTCAAGTTTTCTATGTGCTCTTGAATGTGAATCATGAAAACACTGTTTGCTATGCTTTCCTAGAATGCAAGCATCACATTGCTTAAGTTTCCTAGGAATTGTAAGAAAACCAGCAACACCATTTTTCTTCAATAAACGGAGACTGTCATAGTTTAAATGTCCAAATCTAGCATGCCATAATAAACTTGATGGAAGAGTACCTTCTTCATGATGAGTAATATATGAGAAATGTTGTTTATGAGCAGATGTTCCTTGCAGGTTGAGAAGCCTTTCTTCTTCTATTCCCCTCATGACAAGTGAGTGGTCAGATGCTTTTCTTACCTCAAGCTTGCCATCAAACATATGAATGGAGTGACCTTGCTGGAAGATGTGGACCAAGGACAACAAGTTTCTCTTGAGCTGTGGGAGATATAGAACATGATGCAGAAGAAAGTTTGGAAGACCAGGTAGTTTAAGCCTAATTGTGCCAAGCCCTGATGGCTTGATTTTTTATTGATCTGCATAGTATACTGCTCCATCAACATTGTCAGTGAAATCTTCAAAAAAATCTTTTCTATGAGTCATGTGGCAGGTTGCTCCTATATCAAGCAACCAATCATTTTTCCAAGAAGCAAGTGAAGCATTAAATAAATCTTAATTTACTCCAATGTTACATTGTGCCACAACATAATGAGCGAATTCGGGTGCTTTACCTTTGTCTGTATCATCAGTTTTACCTTTCAGTTGGTTTCTTTTCTGCTCAATTTTGTCCCATGCTAGCTTGCATGTAGAGGCATCATGTGATCCATTTCTTTTGCAGTGAATGCAGTGCAAATCTACCTTTTCTCCTTGAGAATGTCTGCCCCCCCTGCCTCTGAAATATCTTCCTCTTCCTCTTCGACCACCTCTTCCTCTTGTAGAATCTTAAGTAGATGTTTTTCTTTTGAGCAAGGCACCACAAGCCTCTTCAGAAGATTCAGGGGCTGTCTTCTTTCCAAAAGATTTCTCTCTTTCAAACAAACTTTTTCACAAGAGAGGTCAAAGGTTATATCTTTGAGATTTCCATTTGCTTGCAATGACTCAAGATAATTGGAGTAAGTAGGATAAAAGTGCCTTGAGAAAAGCGATAAGAGGAATATCCAATTCAACCTTAGTGGATTTGATATCATGCATTATAGACTTTACTTCAAATGCAAGAGCAAGAGGATAATTATTTTGCAGTTCAAGAGTGAAGAGTTTAATCATGAGTTGAACAACTTCAAGTGCAGAATGTGAGTCATAGAGTTCTATAAGATTTTTTAAGGCTTCAAAGGCAGTTGAATATGACAAAATATGGTGACTGACCTCTTCATTTACAGATGCAACAATTAATGCATAAGCTTTGTTGTTCTTGTTTTCCCAAATGACGAGCTCTTTGTCTTAGGTAGGCTGTATTGGTTCATTGTTTCCTTCTCCGACACACACTCCTTTCCACAGCTCATTGAAAATAAGAGTGTGTTTTATCATCTGGGACCATTCAGGATAGTTCTCTTTGCCAGTGAGAACTATTCCCACCATAGATATGATTGAATGCATTGTAAAATCTGAGTGTTGTAAAAATACTTCTGCTAGCAAAAAAAATGTGCTTTTGTGGAGAAAAAAAAACTTTTGCTGCTAAAAAATTGATTCTGATATATGATATATGGAGATAGAGGTATGCAGAATAATTTATCTTCAAAGATATCTCAGGCTATTATCTAATTCATCTTCATGGCATCTTCACAATTATTGTCTATGTTGTCAAAGGAATCTACAGAAAACTACTGAGACTTGTATAAGCGATTCCACAAATGAATCAAATGTTATAGTAATGCACCAAAACCTTAACTTCTCTAAAATACCACATCGCTTAACCAGCAGCGTTAACCAACAACATTAACCAACAACGTTAACCCACCAACAACGTGATATATCAAGCTGAGGTATGGAGACCTAGGACCTATGAATTTCTTAATGAGGTTTCTTGCTTAGTCCAGAGATAAAGACAGCCAAGCAAAAACTACCATCACTCTAATTCCGTCGAGTGAAAACAAAAAATAGTCATCAAAGTGGCACATAAGGCTTGTAATGGCATCATGTAACATGTACAGTCCTTGAGACAGTGCACTTGGGATAGCAGCCACACCACGTTTCCGCTGCCACCACATTCATCGTGCAGTAGATACGATGGGAGTGCAGTATAAGGAGGGCTCCAATGGCCTTCTTCAAGCACACAATTGTCCTTCACGCAGGAATTATACACACTATGTGGTTGTGGGAAGTATGACTATGGGAGTCGAGAAGCACATGGAGGTTGAGGCCGAGGTGTAGCAGAATTCGGATGCTGCAACAGATTCTGCAATAATAAGAAGTAGCATCCAGGCCAATATTGAAGCTAGAGGTTTAAAAGAAAGGCATTATCCATTCCTCAGGAAAGGTGGAAGGAAATACATCATCACGGGCAGGCCCAAGCTCTTCCACTTCCACGGAAGCTCATAACGCTAAGAGGCAGCATATGTTATATTCCTTTGAAATGCAATTTTATCCATCCATCCATCAAATAGAATTTGATGTGCTTAAAATACTTCGATGAATTAAAAACGTTCAACGCATAGTCTGCATACCACAATCTCAAAACAGTTGCACACTGCCATTAACAGTTAGAGCAGCATATGGACTATGTCAGAGGAGCATGAGAGGTTACAAAAAATTGGAAGAAGAATGCAAGACAAATTGACAAATTTCTGAAGAAATAACAGAAGGGAGTTACAATGGCAGACTGCAATGCCAAAAATGGAGTTGGCTCTGATACCATGTCAGACCAGGCAGTAACTCCATAAGGCAAAGATGATTCGACTATATTATTCCATCAGACGGGTGTTTGTTATATACACGATGGAGAGACTGTTCAGTTCATCTCCCGATGACTGTTCATATTTCTAATTTATTTATTTACATAAATTCACCCAATCAGAAGGATTAGGTGTCAACAATTAATAATATTTTTTTAATGCCACAATTATCAATTTTATATTAATTACATATCTTCATTGTATTAGAATGTAGCTAACTTAGTTTACTTTTTATTACCTCTTTCCTCTAAGCATTGAAATATATTTCATATATATATATATATATATAAACATGGATATTTAGATAGTTTATTCAAGTCTTATATTTAAATATTTAGAAGGAAAATGTAATACTATTTTTTCCTTTAAATTACTTTATCTCTCTAGAGACATAATATAAAAATAGTTTATTTGTGACTTGGATAGTGAAAGTGAAACATATACTATATATGATTGAAAAAGTAGTCTTACTTCTACATTTTCACTCATTTCCAGATATATATTTTTAATCAGGTAGTAAACATTTGTTAGAGTGGTAATTTAAACTTTATATTCTACACAATCCAAGTGCCCAATAACATTTATACATTAAAAGAATGCAATTTAAATAGAAAAATCTCACACACACTTTGCACATGAGAGATATTTACAAGTTGAACAACTTATCCTCTTGCGGTTTGATAACTCCTTGATTAAAATAAATCTATACTATTTTAAACTAACTATTAACAAATTGGCTTGCAATGCTCAAATATAATTTGGTGCCCTTTTATTAGGTTATATAATTTTAATATATAATACAAATAAGAATTTACACTTAGAAATTATATTACAAACATTAAAGATTTTATTATTTTGTGTTTTTAATATTTATTGTATAATTAATTTTTTTATATAATAACAATAATAAGTTATAATTAAATGTTTAGTTCAATCAAATGTATAAATATTTTTATTTTTAAATAATTTTATTTTTTATATTTTCTCTTTATAAATATCTACTTTATTAATATACTTTATTAATATCTAAATAATAATATGATTGAATCCTCTAAACTACTAAATTGAACCACCCACTTCACAAATCACAAAAATTGAACCAATCACTTCACAATATGAGGGACCAATTTATATGGATCATCTAGTACTAAATTGAACAAACTACTCCACAATATGAGGGACAAATTTATCTGGATCATATAGCATATTAGGTTGTATTAGTGGTTTGTGAATATCAAAATCTTTAGTGAATTCAATTCCTTCCATTCATCTATCTCACTTTGGCGGACACTTCCTAACTTTGTGGAATTTACTGAATTGGCTATTCTTCCATTCAAGATTTCCTAAGAGTGAATTTCATTTATTGAGTAATTTTAAATTCTAATTTTTATAATGTTAAGCAATGTTTTAGGATATTTTTATTTTTAAATGTTTAATTTTTATTAAGTAAATGTTTAATATTTTTTAACCAATAATACAGGATATTTTATTTTTTTAAGTGTTTAACTTTTATAAAGTAAATGTTTAATCTTTTTAACCAATAATATAATGTGAGTGGATCTACTTTTAAAGAATATGTGTTTTCTATGAACAGTTAATAAAAAAAAATCACTTATAATTACAAGTGGATAGCTGAGTTTCTCTTCATGCGACTCCGAACAAGAGGCTGAGACGTGGACAGCTCATTTTCTTGCCCTACTCAAATCCATTGTACGACACGAATTTGCTGATTCTACGCCGGCAAAGAATCGGTTCCAGATCTGGAGCGCAATTACTCTTCTTAATCTATTTATAATTATAATTATTGGTCATGATTTTCTTGGGTCATCGTCTGGCTTTTGCTTTCCGGAGTGAGCGCGCTTGCAAGTGAAGCAAAGAACGATGGAAAAGTTTCTGATTCCAGGATTGGATGGACTGTCCACCCACCTAACCATGCCACACAGGAATCCGGTGATGGCAATTTGAATGCTATTGATAGTAACAAAGTGGTTATGATGAAAATGGACCGCCCAACTAGGCAGTGGGTTTCACCTTTCTTCTGATTCAAGGCTTTAAATATATATATATATATATATATAATGCTGTTGGTTGGGACACACAAAGGCCGCTGGTATATAGTGTATAACACTTGCAACATTCTATTTGTGTTGTGAAGTATGAAGGGACAGGAATCGGATATCAACCGCCAAAGGATTGTGTCGCAGATTCGCAGGGAATGTTAAAAGTTAAAGGTTGGTTTGTTATCTTGTGTCGCAAGGAATACCTTAAAAAGGTTGTCTTAGGTTTCATGACCAGACAATGTCCCCATCCCCTGCCGACGGCACTACTGGATGACATGGCTCATGGGCTTCGCTTCCTCTATTTTATTCATCTTAATCTCAAAGTCAACTTCACCAGGCAGCAGGTTGCTTTGCTGGTGAGCATCAAAAGGATCACTAGGTGGAGTAGTTATAATCAATGTCATAATATATTAATTAATTATTAGGTGTCATGAGCGTTGACCTTAGAGATAATTTTGTGGTATCGTGTCAATTCCAGAATTCAGGGTCTAACTATTAGACCCTCTCGAGTTTTTGGTTGGAATATTTTTTGGTTTTTGTTTTTTTACTAGATTTAGCATAGGTTATAGGTTAGGGTTAGCTTTATGTATAAATTTTTTTTTGGGTGATTTGAGCATACGTTTGTTAAAGTTAGTTTTTGTATGGAGTTGTCTATAATGCGACTTTTTGAAGATTCCGGTGACAGAATCTGGTGGAAGAAATTGAGGTTAAATTTTGATTTGTTGCAGTTAAAATGGGTTTTTAACTGCATATTTGGATTCAACACCCTGAAAAACCCTGGGACGCTTTGATTGTGCAGAAACTAGCTATCAAACTTGCGATTCCAATAAATTGCTGCCGGATTTTGACCCGAAAAACCCACCGGAAAGGCTTTCAAAAAGTCGCGTTATAGACAATTGCTTTTTATTGGATGGAAGAAGATCAATTCATTTAATGGGATGTTTATTGGATGGAAGAAGAGAGATCCACCAACAATCGGATGCTTATCACCAAAATGGCAAGAGGCTTGGTCGAGTGGAGGCCCCTTGGGAAGTTTAATTTCCCCAAAGTGGTTTCCATCTTTAACCCCTCCGTGTGACATTGGAAGTTTAATTTCCCAAAAGTGGTTTCCATCCATAACACCTCCCCATGAGGTTTTAATTTGTGGGACTAAACCTCTGACAAATCAACTAGTCTACACCTCATGTGTTTCATGTTTTGTTATTTGAAATGTATTTTTTATTGCATATATAGATTCATGGGTTTCATGTTTTGTTATTTGAAATGTATTTTTGATTGCATATATAGATTCACCATGGTGAAAAACCCTTGGAGCCCTCAAATTGTGAAGAGTTTAGAATTCAAATTTGTGATTTCAAGAAATCCCTACTAGATTTTGAGCAAATTAGACAAAATATTTCCTAAAAAAACTCTAAACATTTAACAAAAAGACTATTTCTATTAAAAACATGTATGTTACAAATTCAAAATTATAATATACATCTATTTTGAAATAGTATTTTGATTATTAGATAAAAATTACTAAATATAAAACATAAATTTAACCTTAAAAAAATAATCATTGAATTTTTTTAATATAATCCTTTTAATAAAAT